>JAVCKT010097760.1:719-11373 GCA_032273925.1 Rhynchotus rufescens
TTACCAGTGCAACTCGCTTGGTCCTTGGGTAGCTGTGTACGAGCTATCTTAATTCCTTACATTTCAGCCAAGAAATTCTTGTAAAGGGTATCTTAAAAGCTGGGCCATATGTATTTATACTATATATATATTTGTTTATATTGAATTTGAAAGGTTGGGTACTTCACTAGCTAATGAAGCTACAGGTGACTGTCTCTAAGCTTCCCACGTCTGCACAGTCAGATGCTACACATCAAGGGCAGTAAGTAGCCTTGTTTTGCTGTGAACAAGATCAACCATCCCCTCACCCCCTGCCTTGAAACTCAAGCCTATAAAGCAAATAACTGTAACTATTATGCTTAATGAAGTGTTTCTCTGTCACAACACAGAGAACTTTTTAATACATGCTTCCTAAAAGCCAGGACTGGTTATGCAGGGCTTGCACAATCTGAGGTAAGATAACATGAGATATCTCAATTTGATTGTGCTTTCAGCCTTGTTTTAGCTAATTTTGCTTTCTTATGGCTTTAGTACAAAAACTTTTTTATGTCCACTAGTTTGCTAATGCAACGTCTGGCCAAAGAACATTGATCAAGGCCATAACAAGATTTGGATCAATTTATTTATTTAAAGTCAAGATGGAGAGTGAATACCTAGTTCCAGCAATGGGTAATTACTTAAATTTAAATCTAGTAAAATGAATTCTGGTCTTCAAATTTAAAAATTCATCTCCATTGAACTTTACAGGATAATGTTCATGTTCTCTATTAGCAACAATTATAAAAGAAGAACCTTCATTCTTTCTGTGTCTGGAGATGCTTGGGTTTCAAGGCCTCATCTGCATTGCTTTCAACACCTGAAACAGCCATCCCTTGCCGGGAGGTGTTGTCTGAAAACCTCCTCTCACACATTCTGCCTTTGCTCTCACCCCTGCCCCTGCTAGTACCAAGCAGTGGCAGTTTCTAAAAGAATCAGCTGCACATTGAATGAAACGGAAAGTTTCTAATGAAAGCAGCCTATCGTCAGGTAAGGAACGTGGCATCATGAAACATATGCCAAAGGGACTGAATTAAAGGCAGTCATGCATTTGCTAACTTATTAGACACCTCCTAAGCAAAGCTTTCCAGCTTTGCTTTTACATTCTTAATGGTCTCTCATTACTATTTAATCTCATTATATTAATACAATATCAAACTTCACCACTAGCTACAAAAGTGTGAATGCACTGTTGCTCATAAAGAGAAAGCATCATTATACTTATATCTTTTTTTTCTATCTTTGGTCAGAAGTTGCAAGTCCTGTTGTCACATCCCTCCAAATATCTCAGACTCCCCAGAGCAGGATTCCTAGCTCTGCTGTTTTACTGTGGTTGTGGTTTTCACAGTCTTGGGTATGCAGAAGTAGTGCATGATAATGCAAATAAAGCAAAATGAAAGTCTGAGTACAGCTCCCCCAGGAGAGCATCCTTTTAGTGGCATCCTGTGCTGAGAGATGCTGAGATACATGGGACAGTTTCTAAATGTAACTGAGTGGGGATCAGAGGTCTTCTCAGCAGTGGAAGAGCTCGGTGTTCATTTGGAGTCCTACACAACCCAAGGAGGTGGAGCAGCCCCTGATAGAGCATCAGCTTTGATTTGGAAGGGTTGATTTGGATCATATTGTCATCCAATCATATGATATTTTGATCTATTGCCATCCAAAAAAAGGGCATCTGGCATGAGGTCGAGAGATATTCTCTATGCTGCTGTCCAGCTCTGCTGTTTTCTTATGCGTTACTTTGGGCCACCTCTTTGTGTTTCTATTTCCTACCCCAAAGTCTGACAACCAGATCTGGCTCCTTGGAGCCACCATGTATGGAGTGGTCCCTATATCCACCAACACTTCAACAGCAAATAAGAATAATTAATAATATTTTGGAGGTTCAAATTTATCAGTGATGACTGTGATTTGCAATGCCTTGCTTCTACTGCCCTTAATATCTATACAGGAATATACATATTTATCAAATAAATAAAGGTTGTAAAAAAGAAATCTGTTTCTGTTCAGGAAGCAGCAATGTCTGTCTTTTTTTAAAAAAAAACATATTTTAAGGCTTTTAAGTGATTCATAGGCCTTTTGCTGGTGCTTTGTATTGAAAGGATCTTCAGCAATTTGAAAATTCCTCTGAACGATCTAAAGCATGTAATTTATTGGTTAGCTTTTATGTTCAAAATCTTGTTCATGGGCAAAGAGAAAGAGTACCTTATGTATAAGTAAGCCCAAGGATTTATTATTATATAATGGGATTTTTAACATTTTAATTCAGGAATAACTATTCATGTAGATCTAATTATTACAGGAAAAAAAGAATTATAATGCAGTTAGAACACTTCTAAACAGAGAAAAGTCTCAATAATAGTAATACAGTTAAAACAATAACATGCACACTTCCTAGTTTCTATCCCTTGGGTTCTACTCACCCTTTCATAGCTCCTCTGGGTTTTGAAGTCAGTAGCTTCTTACTGCAGAGGGCTATGGCAGAAGGCATCAGCCGCTGGAGTCCTTCCCCAGGAGGAATAAGTTGTTAATGTCTTGGTTTCTCTTTCCTGTCTCTAGGATCCACTTGTGGTCATTTTATGTTTTTGATAACTTGCTTTTCACCTTCCTCTGTCTTCCTTGGTCTACAGCTATATGTTACATTCAGATTTACCACAGATGTTGCCCTGTACATGTTAGATACTATTACTACTATTTCTTCATTCTCTTTGTTATCCCTACAGACAGTTCGGTGCAGTGCTGAGCCTTTACCTAGTCACGGGTGAGTTTATAGCTGTGGGATTGCCAGTGCCAACAGAGCAGGCCTGAAAAGCCTCAGTCTTGAAGCTTTGCAAACTCAGTATAAAGCTTATGGCCTAATATTAGCAATGGCAATACTGTATTATGGAGCTACCTGGTTACAAGTTGGTGCCTTAAACTCTTCATTTTTCGGTGGGGAAAATATCCACCTCGCTGCAGAAGGCAGTCCTCCTTGCATTCCTAATTTAGGTAAGAAGGAACCTCTAGAAGTCATCTGGTCCAAACCCCTGCTCAAACCACAGCCAACTCCAGCAACCTACAAAAGAGATCAAGGGTTCTGCAACTTTGGGCTCTTCTTAACAGGGGCTTTTCAATGAGAAAAATCTATATCATGGTATCTTTAGATAAAGGAATTCAGCATTAATGGATGTTTCTAACTGAAAAAAATAAAAACCTCTAACATGCCACTCCAGCTACATGGATAGCACTTTCAAAAGTAGGTTCTTCCAGGGAATAGTCATGGGTTTTAAAATAATGTGAATTCTTTTAAGACTTGTTTTTTAAACAGCTTCATTGTGAACTTCTTTCCTGGGGTCTGAACACTGCTAGAATCGGGTATCTTTAATATAACTTCATTATAATCGAGCAAACTGAAGCAACAAGAGGCCAACGAGAGAGCCCAGCACCTCCCACAAGGATAATTTTCCCTACAGAGAGGCAGCCATTACAGGGAACCCAGTGCTGCAGGACAGGGGCCGGGTTAAGCGCCGGGAGGTTCAGAGGTTTGTTTACATAAAGCACCCAGGCAGGAGGTGTTTGTGTGAGGCACCTCGCTGTATCACAGCGATCCTCCCTGCCCGGGGGCAGGCAGCCCTCCTGCTGCCCAACTTCCTTCTTCCCCCTGGCCGCCTTCCCGCAGGCCCTGGCACCCCATGGGCACAGGAGGCCCCTGCCAGCATCTGTGTGCACCCCACTCAGCCTAGTGGCAATGAGAAGGGATGGGAATGGATGGGATGAAATGGGATGAGGGACGTTTTCCTGAGTGTCTCCTTTCAGCAGAGACTGCAGAGTGGTGGAGAAAGACCACTAAGGCAGTGCTGCCTGGAGATAAACCAGCCAATTATTTGTCCGCACCCAGTTCTATTGAATACGATAAAATTTCCCTGCTCTTGTGCCATGCACATAACACTTTTCAGGGAACCTTTGCTCCTAATAGTAGGAGGTGTGGGAGTTGTGCTGATCTTCATAGGGCTCCTGGAAAACCTCACGCAGATGAGGTACTCCGATCACGTCACCATTCCTCAATAGCCTCTGGGGCCCATGCCGTGAATCAGAGGGGCCTAAAATGCAGTTGTGAGTGGGCAGATGCCCATGGAGTGATCTCATTTGCTTGCAGGGATCAGCTCTTGGCCCTTCGCTCATTTTTGAGGACACACAGTATTATTACTGACAAACTTTACAGCTGGCCCAAAGACTGGGGTGAGGCCATTACAGAGGAGGACAGAACACTGACTCAGAGACCCTGATGCCCTTGGTGAGCTGTGAAAAACACAGAATGTGTTTCAGTGCTGCCCGGGTCGGGCCCTGTATATCTAGGATCAGGGAGTGCAGCTATGTGTGAGCAGCTCCACACCCAGAATATTGACTTTGAAAAGGACATCATGAGTGACAGGCAAACACACAGCATGGTCCTCCTGCCAGCGGGGACAACATGGTCCTGTAAAGAGGCATCTTAAGAGAAGCACCAAAATTATGCTGTCTTTGTAGCAAGCATAATGTGATGACTTACTGGAACAAGCAACTCAATACTGAAAGTCGGAGCTCAAAAAAGACATTGGAGTATGTAAGGAGAGACCAAAAACTAACTAAGATATTATAGTTCATGTTTTAAAGGAATTTACTCATCACATCAATCTGTTTAGATGGAAAAAAATCCCAGCAACAGTGGTGGTTTACTTAATAGACTTGCTCTTGCCCTTCACTGAGATCTGTATCAATAGATGAGGCCGAGAGGGGCTACTTGCTTCAGATCATGGTGGCAGAGCTGAAAAATCACTCAGGTCTCCTGTGACTCTGTTTTATCAAGCTGCCTACTAGGCCACTGTCACCATCTAGCTATCCAAAGAGAGGACTTTGTATTTCAGAAATGAAACCGAGTTCAGTGTGGCAAAGGTAAGATAAAGTTCAAAGGCTGTGAGTTGAAGTGAAGTAAATAGAGGCTAGAAATTAACTTCTAAACAGAAAAGGCAATTCATCAAAGAAAGGCTTTAGATGCCGTGAGCTCTCAATCTCTCATACCTAAATATTTTTTTCTCCTAGAAATATAAATAGTAATTTGGACAAGCACACATGCATGCCAGTGTTGTAACCCGTGTTGTTTACAGCATAAAATGAGAACTTTCCTGATACTCACTTTATAAAATGATCTATAGGGTTCTAAGCTCGCTCATAGCAAAATGTCGCAGACACTGTTTGATCTCGGTTTAATAATTAATTTGATCTTTTGTTAATTCATGGCAGATTTTCTTAAAATATATCCTTGTAATTGAAATTACTACTTGTATTATTCCAGGTAGCGAAGTATCTCCATTTTTTTAATTCTTTTTTTTTTTTTTTTGTAATGAAACATCAGCCCTGCCCATTTGTTGTCCTTACTGACCTTCTTAAATTCTCCTGTTTCAAACTTCCCTTATGATAATCAGTAATGAATCAGTATGTCAGCTATCAGTGCTATGAATCTCAGTCTAAATCAAATAAGAGCATAAACAAAGTCCTGATTGATTTGTGGTGAAATAGAAATTCTTCATAATTCCCAGTAATGTCTAACCTTTCATCCTAATTCCATTCTTTGTTATCATATCTTTAAATGACCAGCAAGTAAATAATGGTATGTTGCACTGTTTAAAGAAGTTCATGAGAGGTAAGATACGAGTAAGTACTTTTTTTTTCTCAGCTGGTCCTTAACCAGTTTATCTTTGGTTCCCCAGTAGCTTACATTAGTGATGAATGCCAAAAATGTTGGTAATGAATCAGGCAGCTGGTCCTGCTGTTGCATTGTGCTGGCATGTGTGGTCTTCAGGAGTTGGAGCTTTTTGTTGAAAATAATTCTTAGTATCCCAGTATTTTCCACAAGAGCCTTACCATTCCAGATTTTTTCCTGGCCAAACAGGTACACTCTTCTGTATTCTAAATGTATATATTTTTGAGTGGATCAGAATACAAGTGAGTAATGCCTGACTGTAGGCATATGGTCTGAACAAATGTGGAGGTTTGGATGAGGTGTGAGCCTGTAAGATCAGGGAGTGGCTTGAGAGAAGACAGTCAATTGGTAGATCCTGGAGGAAAGGAATTTGTTGGAGTGTAGAAAGATGCAACTGGGGAATGTTAGACCAAAGGGTAAAAGCTATGGGCCTTCTCCCTATCAGGCTTAACTCCAGTTCTTTAATGACTGTTTTGTTTCATCCTCACCATTTATTCCATTTATATGTGTTTCTGAAAGCCTTTCTTTCATCATTTTGAAGTAGGGATACACCACGCATTTTGACTTGCAAAGGAATTAGCCTGTTCTTTATGCCTGCCTTGCAGGGCTCCTCAGAGAACATGTTCAGCCATATCTGTTAGAGCTTCATCTAAAGAAAATGTTTCCCAGTTCCACCCTTCTGGGTATTGATAGGGCTGCAAATTAAAAACTCAAAGCCTCTGGCACAGGGATGGCTCTTTCAGATACAGCAGAAATTGAAGATGCCTCTTCCCATCTTACTTTGATGTTAATGAGATATTGAGATATTGGCAGGTTCTCCAGCAGTCTAACCTAATGATGTAATTTCTAGAGGTAGGCTTTAAACCCTTGGCACACTGGCCCTATTTGTTTATTCAGTCCTTATGAGCGTCATTACTGCAATTTCTGATTGAAATTCAAAGTCTTCAAAAATCCATCTGTTGCTGTTTCAGCCAAAATCAGAGCTCTGGAGCTTTGAAGATGCACCCTGAGAACCTAGGAATACACTACAGCCAGCAGCTGGATTATCAGGCTCGTTTTCTGAAGGGTCAGTTTATCCGTGACTGCAGCCATACGGAGACCAGGCTGGAAGTGTAGTTGAAATGGCAGAAATGGACAACGTAATGGTCCCTCATTTTCTCTCTTTTCTCATTAAAATGCTTACAAATCCCCTTGAATCCAGTCTTGTGCCAGCTTATGCATGTCCATGAAGAACTTCTCAGTGCATGCACTGTGCCACAAGCCACTACCAAGCGCATGATTTAAATTGACATGTTACAGCCAACCTCCTATCACCATAACACAGTGCTTTACAGTGACCAGTGATGCTAAGATGAAGAAAAATTACTTCTAATTCATGTGTTCAGAGACATAGCTTGATCTTCAGTGATTCTTTGGTGCACTCACTTTTTACCGTGTTTAGCTAAAATGTAGAGATTTTCCATTTTTTAGGAAAAAAAAAAAGACAAATAGTAATTCATTTGATGCCATCTTGGTCGTAACTAAGTTACACAAATCAACTCACTGAAGATGTAATAAAGTCTGCAAATCATCATAAATTGTAAGTCATGTATAGGCCAAGAGTGAGAGGCTCTATATGGACATGTCAGTCAGTTCTGACTTGCTGGAGGAAAGAAAATCACAGAAAAGGTAATATTTTGTAACTTGTAATAATTTGAACAAAGAAACCCCAAGATGGGCAGCACAGGAATCTACCACCTTGTTACATTGCTCCTGAGAGTAATCAAGCCCTTGCATCCATTGCCACATACAAGCATGCAGGCCCATCTAAGAGGTCCTAAAGCATCTGAAACAACCACATGGTAGATATGACAGATGGGAAATCTCATATGACATATAAACACATGAGAAATCTTCAGCTGAGGACCAGATGGGCTGCCTAGGGCAGTCTCTAATGGCACTAGACACCTTTGTAGCGGGCTCAGTTCTCTTGCTCCTTGTCTATAACAAGGCATGTCACCAAAGGCTTTTTTCTCGTTGAAATTTGTCAGTTTATGGATTGCAGCCCAGTGGTCATTATTATTATATAAAAAGTTTGCTAAATGTCAAGTCTAGGTTCCAAAATAAATATTGTTGTATTTGTAAGAATATATATATTTTTTTCTACTTGTCTTCTCTTCCTTATTCCTGGTGGTAACATGGACTCATTTTCTGTGCACACAGAAAACCTGGAATGCAGTGGTGCAACTGGCTTTCCTCCCTCTCTGTAGGGTCATATGAATTCCCTCTGTGCTCATTGCTCAGAAATGGCAGGCATGGCAAAAGCTTACATGAAGGACTGACAGGGAAATAAATGGAAAACATAACTATAGCTATAATTAGGCATAGCTGTTATTTAAACTTCCACATATAGAAATTAGCTGTCTTAAAGAGGCTCTTCTGTATTAAAATTCTCTGAAGAAGAGAATTGGAGAGGCCCCAAATAATGTTATGCATGTGTGTCAAGCTAGTAGCTTTCAATTTAAAGGGTACTGGAAAGGGCCCCATAGAAGAACCATAACATTTTTTTTTGAACTCTGATAAACATGACCTCCAGAGAAGTGAGGAGTTAAGCCAGCTGACACTGTCAAAGATGACTTGGGCATCCACGAGAACACTTTTTGCATTCCTAATTATTGAATCTAACAGACATGGCATAGGGCAAAGATGAAGCTAGAAAAATTGCAATTAGAAACGAGGTACAGTTTTTAATTGTGAAGGTGAAGATGATTTACAACTGGAGGATCTCAATGAGGCTGTGACAGACTGTCCATCATCTGAAGTCTTTATATACGAGTATAAGACTGAATGTCTCAGTAATCAGCACAGGACATGGGAATCGTCATGTGTTTGAGAGGGATGATGAGTTCAGCGCGAGGCGTCTGACCTCAGGTCAGAAACCAAGCGCTCAAGCGCGTGGCTGCGGGCGGTGAGCTGGGCTGGCGCAGCAGCCGGCATGGATGTGCCCCGCTGAAACGCAACCAGATGATCTGGTTCCTCACCTCAGGCACATCCAGCTCCTCCGCCTGTGTCCCACCCGCCTGACCCGCCCGTGGGCAGCATCTCCTGCTGCAGCAGCGCCCGCGGTGCCAGCGCAGCCCCCAGCGAGGAACGCAGGGGATTGGCCTCCTGGCAAGATTACGCCTAATTTCATGTAAAAAAACAACGGATATGCAAAAGCGGCATCTTCAAAAAATCATCAAGTCAACACTAAAACCCCCACTGACATTGGCGTGTAGGAGCTCAGGCCAGGCCTTAGTGGCCACCAACTGGTCGTGGGTGCTTCCTCCAAGCAGCAAACTCATGCTGCTGTGATTGCACCAAGTCCTGACACCAGCGTGACTACAACAACACCGTGCTCAGCAGCAGCTGCAAAATCCCACTCACTCTTCACCTGCCTCCCAGGCACGTTTGGCACCTGTGCTGGGTTGGCTACCCCACCAGCCCCACAGCCAGGATGCCCTGTTTGGGTCACCTTGGGTAGGTCCGTGAAGGCTGTTATCACATCTGTGGTTTCAGCGCAGTCATTGAACACGGAAACTTAGAGAGCTGGTCGTGTAGCGCTAAAAGAGGCAGTTGTGCTGGAACTGAGGAAGGGCCAGTAGCTTTTACTCTTCCAGAAGTGGTGTGGAAATTAAGTTTAGCAGAGAAATAAACTTCAATTCTGAACAGAAATACATAGGGAATTTTACCGAATTGGTGAGTGACATTGAGGACTACAAAGCAACTGATGGAAATACTTTTAAACATTGATATCTCTCCATGTTTTAAACATTAATGGATGGTTGGATGGGTAACAAATGAAAGCAGAGTATAATTAATACAAGAGAGACTCATCAAAGTTACTATTAAAGGAAGTGGAAATGGATTAGCTTCTGTCTGAGGAAATCAGACACCAGACCTTGCATGCAAGACCTAGAGTGAAACCTACTGGGAATACAGAAGAAAAAGGAAGACCATAAAGGTTTGTGCTGAAGAAAATGTGTCTGATTTGGAAGGATATCAAACAGTACTCAAAGGCATTGATGAATATAGGAGCATCTGAGAGTCCCTAAATGTTTCCTGAACAAGTAATATCAGCAAAGAGACCTGTTGTAGTGTGTTTTTGCAAAGGGAAGTTCTATGAAGTGCACTGGAAGTTGGAGCTCTGGTGAACAGAGGGTTTCTATGAGTAACGCTTTCCCCCTAACAACCTACCTTACTAACTGGTCTCAGAGGAGAAGTCAGAGAAATCCTTGTATTTCATGTCTGTAACATGTAACAGTGGGATGAGCTAACTGTTGGGAAAAAATACAGCACACACATAGCTATTGTGTCAAGAAGCTTGTGGAGGAATTGCACCAAGTCTAGGGCTTAGCACTCCAGAAATATATTATCCATGAGAACCAAATATAATCTTTTATCATGAGGCCTATTGGAAGTGGACAGATTCGGAAGGCTTGACGTCTACAAACTCACTTTCAGAGGCAGGCATCAATCACCAGACAGTGAATACCTCAGCCAAAAAGACTGATGTAGTGTACAAAATAAATAATGCACACACTGAATTATTAGCTGTATCATAAACAAAGTTTTACTGCCTACTATTTCAAAAAGTGTAAATTGATCTGATTAACAGTAAACTCAAGATAAACTGAAGTGAAACCAGTTCTGGGTACTGAAAGCAGAATTATCACAAATCTTAAAGAACACTATTGTTAAACTTCCCACCCCTGGGTTTTACGTGAGACTGGAATTACTAAAATATCAAAGCAAAAGGTGATCTCCAGAGATTCTCTTTCCTCTCCTCTCTTAAAAGATAAAGGGTCTAGAAAAAAATGAAAAGCAAAAAGAAAAGCTGTTCAATACACATACATGACAGTGAAAAATTGTGAGTTTGATCAGAGCAGGCCAATTCTAGTG
>JAVCKT010097761.1:604-11370 GCA_032273925.1 Rhynchotus rufescens
CTTTGATAATGTTGCTCTAAGAGAATCTGGTTTTCAGATGGTTGTTATACCCTATTAGGTGGATGCACAGATGGTTTACATACCTTTGAGCAAGAAAAGAACAAAAAGGGGGACAGAGAAAGGAGGATAGTTAAAATGGAATGATTTTGCCTAAAAATGATTGGAGTACAACATATGCTAAACTGAAATATAGCATTTTTACTCATTTGTATGCTGTTCAGTTAGGTCAGTGTGATGCCCTCTTTGTAGTGCTTTAACATTGTATCAAGCTGTTCTGTATCAAGTTGTAAGACAATAAAGAGCTGAATTTATGTGCTTACTTGGGGGGGAATAATTCTACTGAAATATTTAATCCTCACAGTTCATGCTCTAAAGAAGTTTGAAAATCTAGTTAATGTCCTTATACACAAAGCACATCCACTGTTAATTAGTTAAGGAAATAGAATTGTGGTAAACATCTGTTCCTTGTAACACAGACTGGTAGAGACAGGTGGCAGGTAGATAATGAAATGAGCATCTTCAGTATTAACTTGAGGGAGAGGGACAACAAATAGTTGGAAATTACTGGCAATAGGAAGTTTTTGCTGCTGTAGAGGTGTTTGTGAAAAATGGCTGTTCTTAACCTCTTCATTAGTTGAGAGGAAAGAAGGGGTTTTTTGGTTTCATATTTTCTTGATAGTTGGTAATGAGTTGCTCAGAAGTGCAGCTGTGTTTTGATATCCCTATGAGGGAGGGAAGGAAAGTTGCATTATCCCTGTCCTACAATAGGAAGTTGAAATGCATAGTGAGAACACTGTGGCTTTTCTCTGAGTGCTCAGTTGCACAGAGATAATTAAGGAATTATTTCAGGTAGAGAATCAAATCTTCCTTTGCCCTTGTTGAAAGGTACTGTTAGGAGCACCAGGAGAAAATTACCTTCAGTGCAGGTTTCCAGTGCAGCACAATACGCAGAAGGCCAAAGGATGTGCTTGCTGTGTTGTTAGTTTGGCTCTTAGGTTTCAGCCTTTGCTTCTTAGTCTTCTGGTCTAAGGCAACAAGCTAGTTAAGGAGTAGCTCTCTGTGTTGAAGGCTGGGAATTGTTTTTTTAACGTGGATTTTTTTAAAAAAACTAAGAGGTTTTTTATCTCATTTTTTTTTATCTAGTTTCATGTAGCATTGCACATTCCATGTGCTGGTAGGTCATTGTTCCTTGAGGCAGTTTGAAAGCGTGCCAAAGGCATCAGTGAAGTTAAATCCCCAAGTACAGACGTTGGGAAGAGCAAAAGTCAAACACAGATCATCCTTTGTGACAGGGGAAGGTCCCTTCATCAGCATTTCCTTGCTCATGTTCTTTAACTTCTACACTGAGTGGAAGATGGTGCCAAGGTGCTGGTGGTCTTAGGTCCTAACTGACTTCACAGTTTGGGTAAGAGTTGGTAAGCTTACTGAACCCTGACTAATGTATCAAAGAACTAACTTGCTGTATGGGATTGTTAAACTCTGAAAAAGGAGACACTTCTTTTTCTAAAATTACCCTAAATTTCAGCTTACTGAAATCCTGCCACAGCAACACTGCAGGCAGTTCTCCAGCTGCCTTGTAGGTCAACTGGCTTCTTACGTACTCTATGGGCTAAGTATCCTTATGGAGCAGAAAAGCAACCTTGATGTAACTTTGGATAGGATGGTTGTCCAGAGTAGACTAACAAAATCTGAGTCAATTGTATCAAGAGACAGAGATTGCATATCTACACACTGAAGTTATGTGGGAAGAAGATCTATGACACTGTCCACACTGTCCCCAGCAAACTTAAAGCTCTGATCAATTAGAAAGCCACGCAGCCTTAGCAGGATTACAGAATCGCTCTTCCTAGTGTCAAAATTAAAACGACAGTTTCCTAAGGAAACTTTTCCAGCTAAGGATTTGACGTGATACTTAATACTAGCAGGAGCTTTAGTTCTTCTGCCAGGGAAATTACCTCCCCCCTTCTAAATGCTTTCAAGCTCTCTCACTATTGCTCCTTTTTCAGAGATTGCATTTGGGAAACAACTCTAGTGAGACAAAATGTTGATGGATTAAAATGCCCAGATTCCATTTTCAGGTAAGAAATTAATTCTCTAGCATGCCACGAACAAGGCTTTGTTCACCGAATTCCTGAAGCCTTTACTGATTTTTGTCATTAATCCATGTCAACTGTATTTAAGGCTGCTAATGTTAAAGGGCAGCTTTTCCAACAGGAGAAGAGATTAATTGGAAACAAATTGTTAAGAGTCTTCTTTTAGAGAACGCTACAGCCACAGGAGGCGTAGAAAATCTTTGGATTCATTGATGATTAGTTTTCCAAAACAACATTGGATACTTTCAACTTTGAAGAATTGGCTGCTTCTAGCATTTCTTCCTTCACTACTTGCCTGGAACCAGGCAAGGAACTAACTCTGGTAGTGAAATGATCTCTTTTTCAAGTAGAGTTTCAAGTAGAGTTTAATTAGTCCTTCCCACCATAGTGATTCATCAGTAATTAACTTGCAACCCCTGCAGATTTAAAACACCTACTGGCAGGTGGGCAAAGGAGGAAAACACTGAAAGTCATTTTGGGTAGAACCTCAGGATTAATGAAATCTGTCACCGTACATGGTAATTCCTAAAAGCTATATGTAAAGTCAATATTAGATGTCACAACTTTCTGTTGTTTTATCAGAGTGTATCCTCATGTTATCTCTCTGTAGGCTCTATTCTTAGTAATCTCTGCTGAAAATAAAGATGATAATGAAGTGATTTTTCATCTACTAATGACATTTTTCTAGGCTTGAAAAAAATTTTTTTTAATTACTGAGTATATGTTTTGTTTTGTCATTTTGATGGTATTTCCCAACCTTCCTGGATAATTCTATTTCTGTTTAGAATAGGCTATAATTGCCTGTCTGATTTTTAGCTGTGTGAGTTATCTGGTAAATGCACTTGTACGCAAAGACTTTAGGAGATGGGTCTGATTGTGCTTTGTTTTGCAGTGTGATAGAACAGACAGAAGAAGACTTGGATGAAATTCCATGAAGTACAAACTGCAGTATCTTTTAACAGTTTTAAATTTAACAAAATTTTACTCCCAGCCATTCTAATGTAACTGAGATAAGAATTTGTCGTATCATAGACTTACTGAAAATATTCTTCCAGATTTTTACCTGTTGTAAGTAACTAATGGGGCTTGTGCTGTAATTCCATTAGACAGTGTTGTCCCCATGACTCTCTCATGGATCCCAGTTAAGCCTTGATGTACATTCCAAGTGCTGTAGGCAGGAGAGAGAAGTGAAAATGAATGGCTTGCATTCTGTGGCAGTCTTGCTGCTGCATAATATCGTGTTAAAAAAAAGAAGACTTTTGAAATTTTTGAAAAAAGAACCAAGCCTATGGGTCTGTTCTGAAGAAAATACATGAACAGAAATCTAGGAGAGAGTTCAGAGATGGGAGTTACAACTGAAAGAAGATGCTGCTTTGCAGCAGGAAGCATGAGGAGCTACAGTGCAAGACAGGATTCAAGACATCGCCCTGTCCTTAACATTTTCTCTTGCTTGCTGAGTGGCTTCATGGTGGTCCTGCTGGTATGTTTGTGTGCCATGTGGACTACCTGCATGCTGTGAATTCTGTAAGGTAGCTGTGTGCTTAAAAATTAAGCTCTCTTAGCAACACTTTAGTCTCCTCTCATGGGTCTAGCCCTAGGCTATTTTCTGTTGCTTTGCTTTTCACTGGAAAACACAAGAGAAAATGAAATGTTTCTCACAGCGCTCAAAAGATTTTCCAAAGAGAAAGCAACCTGACAATGAAAATACATCTCAGGCCAGGTGAAATCTGCTCCATAAAGCATACTGCAAGCATGATTACAGTAAATGCAGTAGAGAGATACTGTAGCAGTAACATGCCAAGCTGTGACTTTTGGCTGTGCTTTCATATTCGATAGGTTTGGACAACACTGGCAATTGATGTAGCATGAGGATTGGGATTCTGCAGCAGTATTGTGGCTATCTGAGCAAGTAGTGTTATTTCTTGGTATTTCAGTAAAATGTACGTGTTTTTGGAGGTGCTCTGCAGTGTGTGTGGTACTCCTTTGCCTGCCTTAACTATAATGCAGTACTGGTGAGCGCCACTGGAACTGGAATAAATCGTATCAAAAGATCTTGATTTTTGTCTTCGACAAAAATAGTGTTTCTTTGCATCTCCTTGTAGGGCGTATGGTGCATAATATTATTAAAAAAAGAAACATTGGGAGTGTAGAAAGTTCTTGTAGTTAAATTATTTCAAAATGTACGCCCATTAAGTTGTTGGTGGCAGGTAGTAGGTTTACTTTTTCTTTTGTGGATTACTAGAAGCTGATGTGCAGGTATGGGAAAAGTAGAAAACATGAGTGAGTGACATACTGAATTTCAGCATATTATGATCTCAAAGTTTAATGCGTGGGAAAGGTAAAGATAATAAAATGCAACTTCAGGAAGATATTTCTGCATTTGTTCTTCTGTTGAGAATTAACATCTTCAAAAGACGGTGGTTTGCAGCTTTCTGCCCTTTTCAGTGATGTTTCTGGTGCTGAGGTCTTTGTAGATCTACAGAGAAATGTATACTTCTTTATTAAGAAATGGAGTTAAACTTGTTATTCCAACTAAAATGGCCACTATATCTTGCATAATAAACTGAATTTTCTTGATTTTTGTTCTTGTTGGTTTAGTTTCCTTTGTTTGACCAACAGTTTTAATATTTCTTAGCTTTCTCCTCATCTTTTTTTTCTTGCTTTTAATTTCATTTTAAAATGAAAATGATTTGGTGAGAAATAAGTGAATCCTTTTACTTCTGTAGGAGCAGATGTGATTACGGAGTTTACCAGAGTTCATTCTTCCTTATTACAGTCCAGCCTTTAAAAGGAAGATAAGGGAGAACAGTGGGGAGATATCCCCTTTCATTTGGCTTTTAATATTTTAATTTTTAATTTATTGAATTCCAGAAATATTTATCTAAACTCAGCAAAAATTACCATATCGCTGATGGAACAGGACCACATAGAGCGTGGTCATGAGCTGTCAGCTGGTTACTTCCATTCTTAATGCTCTTGAAGCACTGGAAAAATAAAATTAAAACGACTTAAAACATGTATTTTACAACTTATTCTGATTTTGAGGATGCAGAGGAAGAGCAGAATGTTGCTAGCTTTATAGCCATTTGATCAGCAATTCTTGAAATAATACATGAGATATATGTTATATGAAAATCTTCCGGGGATAGTAAATATATATAATTGTACCTGTTCATGGGATGGAGCGTGCGTACAGCTGAAGATGGTAAAGAACCTAAAGTATTGGCTGGGTGTCCTCTAGAAAATCCTTTTTGCCTTTGTTTATGCAGACTACTGCTTGTGCAGGTGACTTAATGTCTTCTTTTGCGTGATTTTAACCTCCTACCTTTTTCCCCAAACTGAGTTAAAGATAAATGTGAACTTATTTAGACCTGATGACTTAATTTGATTGCATTTCCTTTAGTTTTTCTGATTAAATCAAGGAGAATTAATGTTTTGACAGTCTCTAATGAACATTAGCACAAATCTACTTGGGATCATAAACAGGATAGTGCTTTTAATTTATCACTCCAAAGTGAAGCTATATTATTCCTTGTTTTCTGTTTCTGTTGTGTTTAACTTCGTAAATCTTTTAAATGTACTTACTCCTTGCTGCTCTGCTTGTATATATCTAATGTTTTAAGCATGAAATAAGCAATAGTGAGGGGAGATGGAAGATGACATGTGCTGGCTTTTCTTCCAAACCGCCTGGTTGTTCTTTGGGTATCTTGAGGTTTCATTTAAAAGGCAAGTTAATCTCTGTGGGCTGTGGTAGTTTAGAAGAGATCTTGAAAATATGAGCTAACTGCAAGTGCTTGTGAAGTACTTTTGAAATAGTAGCCCTGTCAAGTGTAGGGCTGCCTGTCAAAATGGCTGTTTACTATGCTCTCTGCAATATACTTTGATTAGAAGTGATGAAGTTGCTTACAAGGTTCATCATAATCCAGAAAGCGTAAGCAAAAAGTGAGAATCTGTTGTGATCTGCTGCTCTCTTTGAAATGGTTGTCAAGAAGGGGCCAAACGGAAGTTTCTCAGAGGACTTCATGCACTGGTGAAGGAAAAGAATTGGAGGAAGATCAGTGCTGCCCAGTAAGGAAGGTATCTTACATGATTCCTGAAAGATGAGGGGTATTTTTGGCTGTGCTGGGTTGACTTGGTGTAGAAGAGGAACAGTTTTAGTTTTTTCTTGTAGATTTTACTTCTGGATCTGACTGCTCAAGTTTTATATAAAGTTAAAAACTATAAATATTACTGTAACTATTACTGTGTGATTGCTCTTGGGAAAATAACGTTTTCATGATAATTGAGTACTCTTGTCTGTGCTTCATGTGACAAAACTCCAGCTTTAGGACTGAGCTTTTAAATACTCCCAGCTGCACAAACGCAAACTCCACTAACCCCAAAGAAAAAAATACGGTCTGCTATTCATTAAATGCAGCTGCCCTTCCTTATTTAGTAAGCATATAAGTAGATGCTTAAATTTAGCAACATGTGCAGTTGAAATCAGTGGACTATTTTGAATCTCTCCACCTCCTTTCTTGTCTTGGCGTAGAATAGCTGCTCTCTTGAAACTCTCTTCACAATGTCTTTGAAAGGTCTCTGAGCCTAAGCCATACTGTGGAATTTACTTAAACCTGGTTTATTTTGTTCTTTGCAAAGTTATCTGTGTGTGTAGAGTCTGACAAGGTTTGCACTTCACTCACGTTTTGGTGCTAGAGAAGCTGGGATATCTGTACGTTAAAGCTCCTTCTGTAAACATTTCCATACTGCTAAGAAGTGAGGAATGCAAATACATAGTTTATTCAAGTATTGGTTAGACTACAGGGACAGAGGAAGGACTGAATAAGTATTTTAGTTATTTAGTAACTCTTGCATTGGTTAACTTCATTTTATTCCCAAATAGAATTATGACTAAGCATGTCATAGCCAGCCCAGAGCTTCTCGGCTGAGAGGGGAAATTTCAATTTATGTTGATTGTGTAGTGCAGATAAGAGTGAGGGAGGCCTAGGAGGAGCTTGGTGGGTACAAGTGCGTGTGTGCAAGGAGAAGGAAAGAAGCTGCAAGTCTGCCTCTGCCTTCATCCCCATCCCACCCCTAAGAATCAAATTCTCTCTTGGTAAATGGTGGTGGGTTTTTTTTTTTTTTTTTTTTTTTTTTTTTTTTTTTTTTTGTGAAGCAAGTATTTTATGATATGCAGGAACATGAGAAAGCTATTTAGGAAATGAAGAAATTCTATGTGATTGTCAACTGCAGGAAGAGTTTTGACATGTAAATCTTGATCATATTGGAATTTGATCAGGATATTACATGATCAGCATGTCTGGTCCTGACCAATAAATAAGAGAAAAATGTAAAAATCTGAACAGGTAGAAGAATGAAAGTTCTGAATAATAGAAGATGCCTCCTCACTGTGCTTGGATAATGAAATCATTGACTCAGGAAAAAAAGATAGACATGTACTAAATGTAAAGTATCCACTCAGTCTGAATAAATAACCTTTAAAAGAATTTTAGAAGAGACTGTGCCACTTCTCCCTCATCCTGCTTTGCTCAGTGATGAAATTTCTACTGTCATCTATGACAGCATAGGTTGCTTAGAAGGGAAGTTTTGAACAGATTCCTGCTGTTGATACTGGGGATAAAGATTGCTGTGCATTGTGAGCAACAGTCTTCATAGTTTTATCCTATGACTAGTGCTTTGTTACTGGTCTTATTCCAGAAAGTTCAAGTCATTCTATCTGATTCCAGTTTCAATGGAAGTATATCCCCAAATTAAAAAACAAATGATTTTTTGGTATCCATGTACAAATAAAATGCTTCTAAATGGAGTAGTATTCATAATAGACTTTTCATAAGCACATGTTTTTGTGAGATTTGTTGCTTTGAACAATCTAAAAATGTTTTTCAGTGTGGCTGAAGATTTGGAATGTTTTACTCACAACTTTGAAATTCCTTTTAGTGTAATTTTTGAAAGATTTGCCTTTTAGCCTTTTCAGAAGACATCATTTCCATCCTTCCTATATTGTTATACATATCAAAACACAAAGAATGCTTTATGAGTGCAGTAGTTGTACGTGTTAGAGATGCCTATGGCTTTAGCTTGTAAATATTATCAGAGCAGATAGATTATGCTTGAAAATATGCATTTCATTTGATAATCTCTTTAGAACAAATTAACAGTCCTTGCGCTGCTTTCAGGCTTGTAGTACCTTTACGTTACTTACGTTAATGTCAGTAAAACAATGTGAGAACTTAACAACTTTGATTCATCTGCTAACATATGTTCTGTGACATAGCTATGACTATGTGAGAATTTACTGAACTAATAAGGAGAAGATACCAAATAGAAACAACTACTACTACTTAGATAATGTTTTCAGATCAGTTTAGGCTAACTTTAGTGTATACGAGTGAAATGTAGTTCTGATAGTTCCTCACGGTTCTGAGAGTTCTTAAGCAAGTTCCAATGTCCTGTAAACTTCAGATTTCTCTTGGAAGAGAACCTGTTTGTTACACTGACCTCTAGTGGACAGCACGTTTGGAGAGTTATCTTCAGACATCGTCCTCCAATGTTAACAAAAGCATCTTTTTGGGAACCTGTAAGGTTATTAAAGCCTGCCAAAGAGACAAACGTCCCAGTTTTCAATATGAGCTTCTGTTCTTTTAGAGTGAGCGTTATCATAAGTTATGTAGAACACAGAAGGTTTTGTAAAAAGGAGCAAATATCTTGTTGTCAAAGCTACCTGCAGTTTGCAGTCAGACAGCTCCACCAATCCAAAAAAACCCTATCAAAGTAAAGGATGCATAACGTGGATAAATGGTACATCCATCAGCCTTCATACTTCCGCATCTGGTGGCTTCTGCTATGTCTTGCTCGTTGTGAGAAGCAGTACTGGATCACTTCCGCCCCCGTCCCCCGATTCCAAAGGAAGTAAAGCAGATGAAGTGAATGAGGATGAGGAGTGAGGCACCTTCTCACAGTTTCTCAAGTTGGATCCAAGATTCTTGGGAACGCTGTTTAATTCAGAGACTCTTCATTTTACTGTGATAGTGATGTTAGGATTGAGAGCTGAAGGTGTTACAAGACTTCTTTCAGACTTTTGTTTTTAAACTGTGTAGTTGATTTCTGTGATATTGTATCTCTTACACTTGATACGCTGAAGAAATAACTGCAATAAGAAATAACTGAAGTTGAGAATGCATTCCTGTCTATCTACATGTGAATAATGATATTTAATTTCTTTCAATATTAAAAGTATCTCTATGTGTTCATTAATGCTCTTGACTTAGAAAAGCAGATTACAGTATATTATCAATAAGTGCTTCTCTTAAAACTCCTATATTCTCAGTGTGGTACTGATTTTTTTGGTGTATAACATACCAGATCACATTATTATGATAAATCATATTTTCTTGGTCTAATTAAGCTCCAATCATTGTCCGAAACAGAGATTAAGGACAGGCCTTTTCCCTTCTATTTCTTCAGGGAGGAAGAGCCTAGCAAACTGATAAGTCTATAGGAATAAGTGCAAGCTGTCCAAGGACTGGTAACTTAAGCTGCCAGGTACAGGCTTCTGCCATTGATGGTACTCTGGTTTGTGGTATTTGGTAATTGATTTGATAAGTGAAAATGTTGATTTGTTACATCATAGTTGAAGAGTATGAGTCCCAGGTTTCCTATAAGAATACTGCTTGAAAGAGGTGTATAGATGAGGTATGAGGGTAAAGATACCTGTACATTCACCTGGCTTATATTTATAATTATTCTTGATATTTTGGGGAGATTTTGTTGGACTCCCTGTGAAGGATCTTAGATGATGTTTTAACAATACTACTGTCTGGAACTATGCAGTGTTGATGTTTCTTTAATTTAGATGATGATGTGATTTTTCTTATTCTCACTTTCTGTTTATTTTTCCTTTTTATGGGTAAAACAAGCACTACAGCTACCAGAACCTCTCAGCTTTTGTTGACTTGGAAGTTTTTCTGTTCAGAAGTGTTCCTGTTTTGCTGTATTTGCAGTATGGAGTCTGAGATGAGCATTAAGTGGTTTCTGATTTGCGCCTTGTCTTGAGTCAGAAGTGATAGAAGATGATGTGCTGTGGTTGGGAATTCTAGCTGTGAAGGGTCTGTTCATCAAGTAGAGTGGTATGGAAAGAATCTGATAATTTTTCCTAGATAAATTCAATTGAATTAGGGTGAAGTTGCTCTTTCTAATGAGAAAAGCCATCCAAAAATCTGTAGATGGAGTTAAGTGAGACTTGGCTGCCTGCCCTTCCTTGCCCAAGGAAGTTGAAAAAGAGAGTAAGTATTTCTACTTGCTTTCAGACAGGCCAGGTGAAGACCTACTGTCAGAACCAAGAACATAAGGAGGGTTTTCTTAGTTCTACCTACTTCCATGCAGCTTCTTTAAGGGTTAGATTACCATATCAAGCATAATCCCAAAATCCAATAGGGATTTGTGATAACCTTTCTTAGGAAGAAGAGTTGGAAACAGAATTAAGCTGGGAAAAATATGAGTTGTTTTTAATGAGCTTGAGAAGTCACTTGAGAATGGAATTAATGATACCAGTTTGCTTTTACATTGCAATGTGGATATTTTGTCAGACTTGATGTTCTTAAAAATGGCCTGAAAAAGTAGACATATAATAAATGTAATAAAAGCAGACATATCTCTCACACATAAGGGAGACTT
>JAVCKT010097762.1:0-11367 GCA_032273925.1 Rhynchotus rufescens
GTTTGCACAATTGAATTATACTTTATGTAAAAAAGTACTTTTTTTTTTTACTCTTTATTGTACCCAAGTTAATTCATAGATGTTTTGTAATGAAATTTGGAACACTCATAATCATTCTATGAGGCATCACATTTTGTACCATGAAATCATATACGTGGGCAAGTGTCATGAGTATTTCTAATGTCATGACTATCACCAAAAATTTATCTCCAGGTTTCTGTATAAGACAGAGGCTACCTATTTAGCAGTGAATCATAATGCTTCTGTGACATGTATTTACTTGAATCATTTAAAGAAATATTAGGAAGAAAAAGTAGGGATAGGATGGTAAACAGCTAAAACCCTAAATTTATCATTTCCAAAACTTTTTTAAAATATAATTTCATTATCTGCATCATGCATTTCTTGGACCTTCTTTCCAATTCCCCCAATTTCATTTGTTTTTCGTACACTGAATTCATTTAGTTGTTCATATAGCCATCTGTTTTCTAGTATGTGTCTTCATTTTTCTCTTTCATGCCAGAGAATTTTGCTTTTTTTTTTTTTTTGCTATTTTTTTTATTTTGTTTGCAAGCTTCCTAGCTTTGAGCTGTGGAAGCAAAAAAAGAATTCAAATCCCCAAGACTAACTTTTTTAAAAAAGCTATTTATTTAATAACCAAACTTCTAGAGTGCAAATACACAATCATACTCCAGAGGTGAGGAATATCGCCTAGAAAGATTTCATCATAATAAAAAATACTTTGAACTCTCAGGATTACATGTGTTTTCTGAAGGATAACACGTATTAAAAAGACCTTTTGGGTACTGTTTCACTATAAAGAAAAAAAAAAAAAACACATGACATATTAAGGATTTAAGTATTGTATTAAATTTTGAATTCCACTTTATTTGACAAAGACCATTTTTGTTACAATGTTCACTTTTACTAAATGCACTATCATGATTAAAACATTTAAGGTCACATTTTCACAGACATTTTTCTTCACAGCTTCAGCAGTAGTCATCTTTTTCTTTTCTTGACTGTTTACTGCTCCTACTTTTTTATCTACCTTTCAGTTTTCTTGACCAGGACACAAGTTCAAGACAAAGCCACCCAATTTCTCAGCAAATCTTGGCAGGGTTTATTTTGGTGTACATCATTTTCTAGACAGTGGGTTATGATTCCAAGTATCAGAGCCTTTAATGATTCTTAGTGCTGAAAACTCACATGCAGAAAACAAAGAAACAAATAAACAAAACACTAGTACTCTAAGTATCCTATCTGCTAAGGCACTGTTTTTAAAAGATAGTTTTAAGAAGGTAACAGGTTAGGTGGGAGATATTGATGGGTCCAAGTCTCTAACCAAACCTTGTAGAAATTTGTCGGAGATGTAAAAGATTATTTTTCTGACCAGAAGTGATTTCACTGCCACAAATAAAAAGACAAGGTTGAAAATAAAAGATGGTACTGTGTGTTGTTGATATATAAAAATGGGTGACATGAGACAAGCAGGATTATATTCAGTTTTAAGTTTTGTTTTTCGTAGATTTCTAAGACTTTTTTTTTTTTGAAGTCTATGCCTACATAAGGTATTTTTTTGCTTTATATATTCCTTCAAGATTTTTCTGTTAGCATTGAGTAGAAAAGCAAAGTTCCTGTAGACAAGAATGTGCATGAACACCAGATCTTGGAAGAAGTGTGACGACGGTCCTGGAGGTGTGTTCCTGAAAGTCACAGTGCTCCAAGCAGTAACAGGCACCATTCACCACACGAGGCTTCAGAAGCGTATGCAAGTGAGCAGTTGGATGCAAGCACAGCAGGCTATTGCCTGTCCAAAGAGTGGACTTGTGCCAGGTAGAAATAAAAAGCTATAACACTGTTCTTTATGAGGTACCTGTTTATTGCTGAGCATCTCCAGTTTCACAGCAGTGCAGTTTTATGCAGTGCTATTGGCATAAAATCAGAGTAATAAGTAAACACTTAGATGTATCTGAAAGTGTATTAAGACATATTTTCTCAATCACATTCATCTGCTTATTCTTGAAGAATTTCTATTTATTTAAGAATAAATAAAAAAGAAACATTAGTCTTTTGTCTAGTGTATTAAACATTCAGTTTAACAGAAAAACTGAAATAAAAGTCAGTGGGATCTTCAAAACCCACTTGGATGCTACCCTGTGCCATGTGCTTGAGCAGGGGAATTGGATTAGATGATCTCTAGAAGTCCCTTCCAACCTCAACCATTCTGTCATTCTGTGATCTCTCAGTGTGAAAGACGTATCTCAATGTCAGAGATTCTATCTTCTCTATATTTTGCCTTATCTGAAAATTGAGCTTATTGAGGCTAGCCTGGGAAGGAGGAAAAAGAAGGCTGGCTCTTAGGAACAACTGAGGGAATTCTAAGAACATGAGGCTGGCTGCGGGTGGGAAAATGTGAAGTCACAGACAGAAATCAAAACTTATAAGAGCAGTGAGGAGGAAGAGGAAGAGGTGAGTGTGTAGTTAGTGTAATATTAATGTTAGCATTATGAAGAATTGTAAAGGGTGCAGGAGAAGTGCTGATAGTTGAAATTAAAACATTCTAACAGCCTTCTGGAAGAGTTAAACTGTGGTATTATTACCAACAGCCAAATAATATGGTAATATTACAAAACAAATAAACAAAGGCTACCACAAACTTCTGTTAAAATTAGAATGTGACTAGATATTTGTTACTAGAAGGAGAACAACAGCTGTTCCCATTAACACAGTAATGCTTCTAGATGAAAGCTGAGACAAACCTTGCTTTCTTCTCCTTGTGTCCAGGAGAGCAAAAGTCAGAGCATGCTGGTCCTTCTGCCCGGTAGTGCGGATGGGAAAAGGTTCTGATCTGCTCTTCAGCTACCGCAAGGTTTTCATGAGTAGATGACCCAGGTCTTTTACAGTAGCGCTGGATTTCACAATCTTTGTTCGGAGCTAACAGACACAACCCTTTTTCTATTGCTTTGGCAATTCAGTGAGAATTACCTTTGTAGACAGAAAGCACACAGGAAAGTTCACCGGGTCCTTGAAACATGTCTTTAAGCCACCAAAAATCAGAAAGGGAAGAATTTCTGGAACTTCTGCAACGACTGAAGCAAAGTGTGCCTTTCCTCTTTTGTTCTCTAATTCTGGTTTTCAGAAGCAGTGTCACAGCATTGCTTCTAAGAAGAGAGATCATTCTGTGAACTTACTCTGCCTTAGAGGATTCTCTGATTGTCCGTTAATATTTCTCCCTCTGGTGCATAAATATATGCTGTGGGGGGTAGATACTGATTGTTATGTTTGTTTTCCTCTGGGCTTGATGTGTTTTTAAACATGTGGGCTTAATGTTCTGACAATAGGCATACTGGCTTAAATAATGTAATTTTATACATGCACACAGAGGTGCAATCTGCGCTTTTCCTGAAGGAAGTCCCTCTCAAGGACAGATGCAACATATGGGGCAAGACTATCATGAGTCTGTTTATGAAATTTATACAGCCATAGTAATTTAGGCAAGTCATCAGTGAGACCACTGGTTCTTTAGTATAGGCCTATATATTTATTCTGGCTTATATATTCTTTTACCTATCCCATTCACCATTTCTTCAGTATTAAAGATTTTGTCTGTGGGCATAAGAACAGGGAGCCCAGGATCTGTTGCTCTGAGTTGTCTCTAAGACTCTGAGCACAGACAAGTGGTATGCCCTGATCAAAGGGGGCCAACACAAAAACTGGGTCCGTGGAATAATGTTCAATAAGACTGACTATAAGTCTGACATTGGTAATGCAAGTAATATAGAAAGATTAGAGAGAGAGAGAGAGAGAGAGAGAGAGAGATTATATTTATATATATATATAAAACTTTAAGTAAATAGACCTTAAGCCTAAAGTAAAATGCATTTAACAGAATCCTGACAGATACAAACTAGGTAACCAAAATTAGATTAAGTTATCCCTGGTAGAACTGAACCTGGTCGGTATATTCAGTCATTCATGCTTTGTAGGATAAAAATTGCTTTACTTTTACCTAACAAACAGCATACAGGACAGATGCTTCTTTCTATTATTCAGTTATACAATGTTTGGATTAAGAAGTCCTAGAATTTGTGTCTAGGGTTGGAAATAAAAGCTTTGATGACAGATTATCCATTCACCCTGTTTACAAAGGGAAAATTTTCAGGTGACTTGAAATTGTATAATGAGTTTTCTTGGTTTTCCTTTCCTTAGACTTGTTATAACAGGAACACTATGGTTTACAAAAGTGACTGGGAGTGGAATTGACATAATATCTCTGATAGGACCACGTCACATATATTTAGATACTGGGCTTGCCTCCTTTCTCTGAAATCTCTTTGTCATCAGTGATGCAGGGAGGGTTCCTACCTAAAAAAGGTTCAGATCAGAGGCCTTGTAATGTCACCTAGCATTTCTCCTTGTTTCAGTCCTGGTCTCTGTTTTGTCATATTGCACATAGCAGAACTGATGCCTCTGATGTTTTTCTGGAGTGAGCTTGCCTTGTCAAGGGAGACTCCTCAAAGCAGTTGGCAGTACAGAGGCCATTGGGGCTGTCAGGGTAAGCATAGCCATCAGCCCTTCGTCTTTCCTCCTTGTGTCCCCTCGACAGTAACAGGATTCCTGGCAAGCTATGTTGGTTGATATGAAGAAGGAATCTTCACGATGATGGAATCTTGAAAAGCCATTCTGGGAAATTTTTCTAGCACTGTAAAGAGTTTTACAGAAATTTATTTGTTTTTCTGTTAGCCAATAGAATCAATTGGTTGTTGGTAGTATATACAGATTGAATTTTCTGGTAACTTTTTTTTTGTTGGGCAAAGTTGTTTATAGAACCTTGTACTTTAAGGTACAAAGGAAAACAGGATGGAAATGAAGCCATAAATGACTATGCAACAATAGGTTCTTCACAACCTTCAAGTTCTTCAAAACTAGCAATCAAAGAAAAAATGTAAATAAGAAAAATATCATAACTGACTGGAAAGGCTGAAATCTTATAGACATTATGTTCAAATAAAATTGGATTTGCTGCTTGGCAAGCTATCCTATTTGACATTATTGCAAGGAATTACTAAAATAGCATCAGGTTATAACTCATTTGTATTATTGAGAGTTGCCTTGAAAATATAAGAACCAGATATCACTTATTAAAAATGAAAGATGATCTTTTGGACTCAGATTCTTATCAGTTTTGATTCAAAATCTATCACTATAGAATCACAGAATGTACATTATCGAAATAATTATTACTTGTGTAATATTGCCTACTCTCATCATTAATACTTCTTCATAACTTTTCAGGAAAACTATAGCACAGCTCAGAGTCACAGCTCCTTTACTTTCATTGTAACCAGTAACATTGTTTACCATAGTGTAACCCATAATTGATATAATGGCATGGTGTAATCGTTGTGCTTCTGTACATTTCATCCTTTATTTTTTGAGTACTCAGGCATGAATGCCTATCACTGTTGATATTCATTTAGTTGTTACTAGAAAATTTCAATGGAATTCACATGTTTTGGAAGTAACAATTATTAGAAGCTATTGGAAATAAAAGCTCAGGAGGTTGGCTGTATCAGACAAAATACTTATTGAAACATTAGTCCTGAACAGGAGGAAGAAGACATAAAATGAACAGATAGGTACGTTTAAGGAATGTTATTGATTTTTTAATGTTTTTTTTTATGTTATTATGATTTTTATGTAAATACAAGATGGAAGAAAAAGTCAGTGCACACTAACAAGAATATGAGCTGATTAAATGTGATTTCATTTAGCACTTGTGAATATTCTGTAGTTTAAAGGAAGATTACTTTGCCACTGAGATGCGACATGATCTCTCCAACATGAGAATACACACAACTAACAAAAAATATTTGATCATTGTTTCTGTCTTTCTCCTGTTATTGTGTCTTTATTATTTACAGAGTTAATACTGCAGCAGTTAAGTGTTTTGCAATTTTTTTCTCTCTGAAAAACATTTGTGTAAATCTGTTTGTTGGCCTACTGTGGTTCTCAGATGAATATTTTAACATACATATGTTAGTAACTTGACCTAAAGAGTGTATGAAATCTAACAAAGAATTTTATACCATGAAAGAAACCATGGAGTGTACAATCTATTATTCTTTTATTGGTGCCTCATTACAGTGTGTATAATTTTGTTTAGGAAATATTACCTTTACAAAGATATTTTTAGGGTAGGAAAAGATACCTATATTTGCCTTTTTTTTGTGTGTCTTATGGATAAATGATAGACTTTTTCAACACAATCTTCTATGAAAAGAGATTCCCACGATAAGGAAGAATAATGATAAGAAAAATAACTTGAATGAAATTGGAATGGAGCTCTGGCTACTGTCTAGTCCAACCTGTGCTACTCAGAATGGGGTCAACTAGAACAGGTTGCTTTAACCTTGTCCAGTCATTTTTTTCCCATGTCCAAAGGTGGAAACTCCACAACACCCCCATCCTCCCAGAGACCTATTCCAATTTTCAATCATTCCCAAAGCAAGGAAAACTTTTTACTTACATTTAAATAGAATATCCTGTATATCAATTTACACTCATTGCCTGCATCATTTCTGGAAATAATAGAGCAGTGTTCTTTTGGATGCATGACACTGAATTTGTTCTAAGTCTTTTTCTATTCCTTGTGCAACAAAATGTCTCTAATTCTGTTTTCCCATTAATGAAATAGGGAGCTTTCATTTCTAGATCTAGTTCTTAGCAACAGTAATAAATAAAAATTTTTGACTTACTGTACAAATTATGACAGAAATTGTGTAGGAGCTTTACATTATTTTTCCTTTCCTTAAAACAGGATGTAACAACACTATGCAAATCACTGATGAAGAGGGATAAAGGAAGGGAACTGGGAAAAAAGGGGACATTAAGCAATCTGTAATCCTCAGGTAAAAAGATTCAGAGTAGTGTTAGTAGTGAAAATGTCAATGTCACACAAACAATTTGATGTTCTTCTTTTAAGAGCTCTTTGTTTGTGATTCACTGGCAATCATAGATTATAAATAACTAAATATTATCTTGATCAACTGTCCAGAATAAAGTCCATTTCTTAAAGCTTCAGGAAATGCAGCAATTTAAATTTCCAGAATACTTTTTCCCAGATAATTAGGAGTGTAACAAGCAACCAAAAATTCTTGAAAGATAAGAACATATAACAATATTCTTCAAAGGATGTAGTCACCTGTCTAAGTATTCCAAGCATTTCCAAATTTAAGCTATTTAAGATTTTTTCTTAATGCTAAGAACATTGACCTGACAAAATTTAATAATACCATCAACTTCAGAGGGCTTTAGACAGGAGTCATGATACTTAACATGTCATTGTCCTTCTACCTCCATCCTTTGTTCATGTGACAGGTCCATGACCCCTGCACTGAGGATGACAAATATGACAAAATCACTAAGATGATGACAAAGTACCTCTCCTTTTTCATCATTCAGAAAAGGCATTTCTGTGGTTACAGCTGAGATTTATAATGAGGGATATGGGCATACTCAGTAATCTGGCAAGAGAACCAAAAAATGATGTAGCTGGAGGCTGAAGTTGTCTCTATCTAATAAACCTCTGTTTGGAAGGAACCAGCACATACTAAGTCCATGTTACTGATTATTTATTCTATGCTGTGGAAATTGTGTGTGTGTATGATTCTATATTTTGGTATATCGGAGTTGCAGAAAAAGGTCACTTCTACCAGTACTGGTTCTTATCTGGAATACTGTGAAACCAGTGGACTCAGGCACGTGTAGCTAAGTGCCAAATCCTCTATTTTATATCTGTTTTAAGCAAGACCTTCTGGAAATCCTCTACCTTTTCAATATATCCAGCAGGGAATAAATATAGGCCAGGCAGTTTTATAATCTTATGTCACATGTACATAAATGTGCAGCCACCACAATTTATAGGAGTTTGGATTAATTTAAAGGCAATCTCAGCACTGAGATCTTCATAGTAACAGCTTAAGCTCAAGCTATTTTAGCTGTGCCATCAGAATCTTGAACTTTGCTTTGTTTTGGGGAAAACCCAGCTACTTAACAAAACAGAGTTTTCAGTCAAATTACTCTTATTTCAAAATTCAGATCCAATCTAGAGGAAAAAAAATGTTTAATTACACACTTCAGTGCACTTCAGAATAGAAAAAGGCCTTTGTTAATCACCATTGCATCCCTCAAACACCACTGAGATTCATGATCATCATTTGAAGATGAAAAATATCCATGATGAGAGGATTAGAGCTTGTGCGGGTCCCATTCACCGTGGAACGTACCTATAGCAGACAAAGCAGAACCTTGAATTCTGCTTTAGATATAATATTGCTAGTAACAGATTAGAATAATTATCATCAGAAGTTTGATGGCTTCACAATCTTAAAGGCATAATATTTTTCCTTTCATGAGCTATACACAACCATACTTTCCTTTTCAGAAGAAATTCCTATGTCAATGTAATGTTGACTTAAGTTACTCTGTAAGTTTAGAAAACAAGGTCAAAATTATTTTTTAAAAAGCATGATAATGATTGCCAGCTTTATTTGAAAATCTGTAAAGAGTTAAAATTATTTTCAGAGTACATCTAGAAGATGTGTTTAAAAATAGCTTGACAAGCAGTGGTCCTTTGAGAACATGATGTTAGTTTGCTTTCGTTTACAGGAGCATGCTGGGTAAGTAACATACTGTAGTCAAAATTTCTATACCAAGATCCCTACTAAGACTAACTGTGACATAGAGCTTGAAGTATAGTTTATGCACACCAGGAAAAGAGTCAACTGAAACAGTGGAGCCGTATAAGAAACAAGAGCAAGCAAGGTTAGCAACATTCAAATCTCTGTTAATAGTTTGTCAGGATCATTGTATGCTGTACAAGTGAAATGCAAGCAGTACAAGAGGACTGTCAAGTGCTGAATGAAATTGGAAAGTAGCCTAGATAACAACACAGCAAAGCATACACAGTGAGAGAAAGCCCGTTGCTAGCAGAGAGGACTGACAGGTACCAGAAAATTCTTGATATATATGTGTATGTATATAAAGATGGCAGGAATAAGGAGATAAGCTCCAGAAAAGAGTGGTACTCGCTGTTGTTCCTATGGTGAAAAATAAAAGTAAAATTTAAAATTCATTGCTAAGGAATAAGTCCTCACTTATTCAGCATTTTTGTGTACTGACAGACAGTTTTTACCACTTGCGTGGTCAAAAAATAAGTAGCTTTCTTAAATTCTACTGCAATTCCTTATGCAAAAAATAAGCTACTTGATGATCAGCTGTTCTGAGACTCGGCCTGATATTTCTTATTGGTTGGTTTTAAATTGCCACTTGCTCAGTACGCAGTAACATTGCTGTAAGTGTGCATGCTCCAAGGAGCCAAGGGAGAGAAATAGGTTGCTAACCAAAGTACTCATAGGCACTCAGAGGGGGTTACCTCTCCCCACTGTCTATTTAGGGAGTCTAGACTGCTGATTTAGGTGGTTTGGATTATCCTGCTGAGGCCCACTGACTACACTTTAAGTGTTGCTTTGGTGAAACAAAGTACCTAATGTAGTTGGAATACTGCATCAGCTCACAAACTTTTCTGGATCTGACCCCAAATGCCTCATAAAAAACTACAGAAGAACTTGATGCTGATACTGACTTGGATGCAGGACTCCCTTGCATCTAGCCTTGAGTTCAAATTACTGCCTGCCTCTGCATATGTTGTCAGAAATTTGGAGAAAAACTGGGGCCTCTGAGTGTCAAACCCACATATGAATAAATCAGTATGTACCTGTGGAATTGTGCTATGATTTTTTTAGGTCAGTTTCATATTCATGTTTAATATTTTGATCATAAGTCTTTCAGGTACCAAAGAAAATTACTCACATATTCCTCTTGGGAGGATGTTCTATTAACATTGCTTGCAAGACCTCACACTAGAGAGAGACAAACCAAATGAAAGCACAAAGAATATGCAATCAAGCAAACATTGTATGGGAACTGTGAAGCAGCAGGGAAATTTAAATATATATTCCTAAAGAAGAAAGAACAATGTAATCAGGAAAAAAAATCAGCAAAATCAGCTTTAAAATTACTGGAATGACTTTGGAGCTATTCTAATATAGCTAAAGATCCACAAAATGATAAAGAGATAAAGACACTCTATAGCTGAAATCTGAATATTATAAAATTACAGTAGAATTCAGTCTGCCCTTTTTGTTCAATGCCTTACAACAATCTAGGTTTCAAGAAGAAACACAATTGATTGAGTTAGAGTCCAACAAATAGAAAGATATAGGTACCCTGATTCCAAAACTACAAAAGTTGAAATAGGTTTTTCGGTTTGCTCAGTTTGATATATAGGGAATAATCAACCAACAAAGATATTCTTGGGATCTTTAAAGATTTTAATGAAGATGGGAAAGAGAAGCTTGGGGCAGGATTCAAACACCTATTTTTACACAACCACAGTGGTACTTTTCTGCAAATGAGTCAGGTGTCTGTGCTGCCAGTACAGGCATAGATAATCCAGTCAGTATAGCCAACATAGAGCAATTCTTGAGGAATGGTAGTTTCTGAGACCAATTACTCTGAGGAATGCTGGCTGTTGAAGATCCCATTAGGGTTATTGAAGCTTATACTCTTTGCTCTTCTATAGATAGGAGAACATTCAGACACAGGTAAAAGCTGAATCCCACCAGAATCACCTTCTTAGTCTAAAGACAAAATGTATATCTGATAAGGGCAAAAATGCATTCCAGACTCTATTCATCCCATATGATTCAGGCAGAAGTTGGCTCAAGGAGGAACTAGTGGATTACTGGCACAGACTGCAATGATTCTTCATGTCCTTCAAAGATCTCATCAGCAGCTTTTCCTTAAGAAAACTTTAACTCATGTCCTTTCTAGTGATCTTCATTGATACTCTGCTAAGTAGGTAGAGAAACATTTAGGACAGACATCATGGATCCTCAAAGAAGAGAAAAAACCAAGTGCAGATAGGAAGTCAGAATTCCTTCAGTATGCCACTGTTTCTCAGGGAAATTTCTCAGTACTGTTTGAAAGAAATGGAACCAAATATGTAACTTCCTGCATTTCACTAAGCTGGTCTTGAGTACTGTCAACCTTTCACCTGGATAACACAGGATGATTTTAGCAAAAAATCCAAAACCTAAAAAAGAATCATGTTTTTTTTGTTTGTTTTCTGTCCTTATATATGTTGCTGATAGGACTCTCATATATGTCCAGCGGCTATCAGTATGTCTTCTTTTTCTGCCTTCAAGTTCTTTCCTAGCATCCCATCCTCTCCTCTCCTCTCCTCTCCTCTCCTCTCCTCTCCTCTCCTCTCCTCTCCTCTCCTCTCCTCTCCTCTCCTCT
>JAVCKT010097763.1:0-11367 GCA_032273925.1 Rhynchotus rufescens
CTTCAGCCAGTTCCACGAAGATATGGAGGTCCTTATCTTTGTCTTCTAGCGGTGTTTGCTCCTTTTGTCTGTATTCTCTCATAATACATCAGCAACAGGAGTGAAAATATGGCCTTGGGTGCATCTTCTTCTGGGGTTTCTCACAACATCATGAACATTTAGAACCTATAAATTATAAATCAGCTTTTCATAAAGCCAACAAAATATGGAACTATTTAGAAAAAAAATATTTTAGGAAGTGTCCATGATGATAATGTGCAAATGAAACAATGCCTGCCCAAACTTTGCCAAAATTACATGGTGAAAAGCACAAGAAAGAAAGGAAATAGAGCAGTATATAGTAGTCAATATTCAACATAGATCATTGTATTTGAAATGAAGCATTTGTGTTTGTCAACAACAAATATGTTTAAACTGATTTTAAGATAACAGAAGTGAAGATTTGTAGATGCACCAGGGTTCAACAGGGTTGACTTCCTCTGTGATGCACAGGAAATACTGTCTTGTGGAGAAATGTTTTCGGTTTACTTAGAAGAGACAAGAGAGAAGTCTGCATACGTATAGTATCTTATACCCTCAATAATTTCTGTGTACCAACTTTCCTTTCCTCCTATATCAGAAAAAGACATTAGTTATATTTAAAAAAAAATGTGGGATGAACTGCTCACATCTTTGGCATCTCTTATCTGTGTACTATAAAACCATTAAAGAGGACCTTAAGTAAAGACAGAAAGAAATCAATTGTGAAAGCCTTCCAAAGAAATGACGCTAGGTGGATTGTGAAGGAGTTCTAAGTGCTGTGGGAAAAAAACAAATCTATGACTCTCTTTCAAGTCAGATTTATTGTAAAGTAACCCTACAGTGTGCCTCAAAACTGGAGACTCAGATTGAGAATTACATCTCCATTTCATCGTCCCAGTAAATTGACTTTTATTGTTAGTAGATCTTGTGTTGCTTCAAACATGCCTTGGAAGAATAATGACTAGTCCGAGGAGGTACAGAAAGTGAGAAGTAATCAGTGAAATCCCTGAGGACAAAGCTAATAAATGATTGAATAGAATATTAGTGTAGCCTGACAAAAAATTGAGGAAATAAAATACAGGAGATTTACAAAGAATAATAAGGAAAATGCCTTAAAATAAACCGTCTACCTCATCCTTTAGAGTCATGACAAAATTGATCAGTATTTTGTTTTGTTTTCTAATTAACTGTGATTTAAAACAGGTTGATATTTATATCTAGATTCTTGAGAAGCCTACAAGCATAGGAAATATTTCTTGAAGGTTAGGTGAACAATGTCCTGATAAGTAATATTTAATTCTCAGATTTCAGTTAGAATGTACAGTTATTTTATTTCTAATTTAAGCCAGAAGCAAGAATAAATGTAAAATGGAATCTGTATTTTTCTAAAGTCAATTTTTTTTTTTCAGGCTGAGAGTTGGAGAGTTTTCAATTTTGAATTGAAACTCAATCTTTATTAAATCAATATTAGTAAATCAATATTTCTCTGCTTACGGAAGTTCATCTAAATTTACTATTAGCATATGCAATGTAGAAGAAGGACAAACTAGCAGACTCAGACTGCTCATCTGAACAGAAACACTTGGGGGTCATCTCTGCTCCATCCTTTGCTACTCATTAGGCCTAAGAGCAGAGAAAAACCCTATTTTCCAGACAGATGATGTCTGACAGATGGTTGCCTTTGATGATAGGAGAGAGAGGAAGAAGTTATTTTTTTCTCCCCATCACCCTAACCTATAACATAAACTGATGCACTCTTGTTCATAGAACTCTAAGGTCCTGAGTGAAAGTTTGAAAAATATCAGTAAGGTTGTGTGAAGTTTTCATTAGAAAATTACATAGCTATATCAAGAAAAATCATTTGCACCTCAATTATTTTGAAACATTTGACATGTACAGCAGTGTGGAAGAAACAATCAAACTGTTCAGAATTATGATTTAATTGTCATATTGTACTGCTTAGATTGAAACTTTTTGTTTCCTGCTTCCCTTTCTCTCAGTTTATATGCACTAAGAAATAACTAAATCTGAGCCTTTATATCACACTTTACCTGTGTTTCTCTATTATTTCAGTAGAAACAATGAATTGATGAAAGAAAAAAAAAAACTAATAAATCTTTTCCCAACAGGTCGCTCTTACATTGCTCTCTAGAGGGCACCCATGAACGAATGGCAAATGGCTCTTCAGAGAGTTGCCAAATACCATTAATCAACCCACCAACATGGCAACACTGAGCTTTGTGACAGGCATGATTTAATCTATTGTTTGGTAATCATCCTCATCTATGGACATTCTGTAATTCTTACAAGTTCAAGAATTATTGTTAATGTTTTGGAGCAGAATAGTAAGAGAATATTTCACAAATTGCTCTTTTCTTCATTCAAAGAGGTAAACATTTCATGATTATTTGAGAGAACAGATTATGTCAACTAGACCTAACAGTGCATGCTTTGTCTCATTGAATACTGTGCTCCCCTAACTCACTCTTCCGAATCACCATGCAATCTTCATGATGGAAGTTGTTCACTAGGAGTAATAGATAATGAAGCCATTCATCCATTGACTAATTCAGATTTAATAATTAGAATGACTTACCCTCCAATTAAAGGGCAGTGTCACTTCCACTTTTCCGCTGCTTTTTGTTGCTAAGATTTGCAACCTAGTACTACAAAATACTCAAAGTTAAAAAAAATAAAATAAAAATAAAGCTTTCTGGTCAGTATGAAATAGTCAGTAAATTACTTCATATTTGACCTTATCTTCCGAATAAAGATAAATTATCCATTTGAAAAAGGAATGAATCATTGTGCATATTTTAGAAAGTACACACTCAAAGTTTTTAAATTATTCTGAATTCATTTTTAAAAGAGGCTATAGAGGAAACTCTTATTTATAACATTTCAGGTTGTAAAGAATCAGTCTACAAAAACAGATGCCCTCAAAGTTTAAAAGCTCCTAACAAAAATGGAATTATCTAGAAATTACCAGAAGTTATACAGATAATCAAAAAGTAATTATGTATATGTACAGTGGACCCCCTGAAACTACTACTGGCAAACTAAATTATTTTCCTATATTTCAATGGCAAATCATTTCTCCTTGACTATTTAATAACTTTCACTGACATAGTTCCTGCATTATTCAAAATAGTATCTACTTTTCAAGTGTCTTGAAGAAGTAAATATGAAGTGCTAACCACCTGTGACACAAACTAGGTTTGGAAAATTACACCATCCTTCCCCTAAGCAGTTTCAGTCTTGTCAGTTAGAAGATCTATTTGGTTATTCCTACTTCATACATAGATATTTGAGATTTGGGGTGATTAAAACTGTACACTGTAGGGAGATGAAAGCATCTCCAGCTAGGGCAATCTGAACTAGTGAGACTGGTTGGTACAGCAAGACATCGGGAATCTCACTCAGGTATAGAATGAACAAATATGGTTTCTCACACACAGAGTTTTGGACTGTTATTTAAAAAATGCTCCCTCCTTCCTATCACTTTTTGCATAGCTCATTTTGTTTGTTTTCCTTGCCATATGCTTCCATTTTTTTCGCTATCTGTACCCAAATTGTATTGCAAGCAACGTGGGGAATTTGCTAATGCTGTGAGTGCAAATGCTTGAGAAAAGTCAGACAGGAAGATTGTGTTGAACTGAAACCCTATTTGATCTGTCAGTCCTCTGATGCTTCAGTCTGGTTCCTCAGTTGTCTGATGCTTCAGTCATAAGACAACCTGTCCTACCAACTCAACACTAAAGAAACTCAGACAGAGATAGAATAGGGCTAAGCCATATATAAACCTTCTGTAAAGAATGAGGGAGAAGTGTGACCTGTACTTGCACTTTCTATAAAGAGATAACAGTAAAAAATTTATATGGACTGAAAGATCATGCTTGCGGCAATACAAGCTGTAGTTGAATAACATAAACTTTTTTTTCAACGTTTGATCAATTTTAGAAGTTATTTAGATTGAAGTTGCTGCTTTCATTTTGCTCCTTTTTCTCCTGCACTCTCTACCCCGTTTTTTCTCCTGCTTATTTCGTACTTTTACATCATTATCAAAGCAAATTGGAAACTTCATCTCCTGTTCTCACACTCAGTCTTATCAGAATGTGCATCCATTCTCTCACAAGTACTTTTTGTTCCTCAATATCCGTGCTCCCCGATACTGAAGCAGCTAAAGGCAGATGAAGTACTAAACAATTAAGGCAAGTGAGATACCATCACCTAGGATATTCTTACTATATGATGCTACCAATATGTACTATATATTGCAATAATGATGGAAGATATCAGACAACAACTACGAAAGTTAATTATATCTGACAATCAGGGTCATAGAGTCTAAATCTCTTAGATGGAGGTTAATATTCCCATACACTTTATTCTTATAGTTTTGAGAGCATGTGGAGGAAGAAAAAGGGCATTAAAGTTACAAAAACGTGTTAATGTTACATTGTAAAAAATACAATATCAAAGGGAATTTAAGATTAATCTAAGTCAATTTGTTAGGTGCAAAACTGCATATCTGTCAGGTAAAATACCAATGACTTCTAATTCAGATAAGTGTTATGGAGCTGTCATTACATAGCAAATAAATTACAACATGGACAAATGTTTTGGACTTAAAGCCTATTTATCTGCTGGATGTACAGTGATTTTAAATAGTAAAATACATATATTTGAGGAAGGGAAGAAATCCACAATATGTAATGGTGTTAGTAGTTGTAAAAAGAATCATTTGCAATCCCTTCAGCATTACAGCTGAAAATAATTAGTACCGAGTGAAACTGCCTCCAGTGTATACCAGGAACCAACCAGCAGATGAACTGACTTTTAAGAACTGGAAAAACTGACATATCTGAAAAGTGCAACAAGACCCAAACAGTGTGAATAATGCTTAGCTTGCAGCTGTTGTGAATTTGGCTAGACTGGCAACATGTCCAGTTCTAGTGTTACCACCCTCTCCTTTCTGATCTAACTTCTTTAACATCTGATGGTTATCAGATGGGCCTCTGGAGACAATTCTACTTTCACTTGCACACACACAATCACACACTCACACACACACCCTCACACACACACTCACACACACACACACAAAACAAAAAACAGAAAAAAAAATTGTTTCTCAGGGAGTCCTAATCATGCATTAATCTCTCTCTCCATGTTTTTAAGACATTACTGAAGTTCAGAAATTCCCATCATATTTGCATCCCAAAGAGATAAATCAAGGCTTGGATGTAGTCTTCTATGAACTGTTACAACTAAAAGCTGTGGCTGCAGTCATTTCACGAGGTGACCCCCTGCTTTCAGAGGCTAATGCAATAACAACAATGCCTGTCTAGAAGACTGAGTGTTCCCCTTCATGTGCAGGTCAGAAAGAGAAAAGCAAGTACATATCCAAGTCTTCTTCCTACCCAGGGTCTTATCCCCACCCATCCAGAGATTAGGCTAGTATGGCATAGGCTATGGAAATCATACATCTGATGTACAGCTTTCCTGGACAAAGAATGGTCAGAAGGCATTACCTGAAGGTATAGCCCTCAAAGGTGACACTGAGGACCTAAAAGTAGAGTGAGCATCCTTCTAGCAAAACAGGCCACATAGGGGAGGCAGTTCTGTTCTGCAGCTGGTCTACTTGCTAAAAGCATTAATTGAAGAAGTTGTGATGAGATTATCCATAATCTCCAAAATATGTATTTCTGTATATAAATGCTTATGTGCTAATATGCAAATAAACTAGCCTTTGCAATTAGTGAAAATATAGGAAAATCATAATCAATATTAATAGGCTACGGCTAACCAACACCAACCAACCCAACTGTGTTTTGCTAACAAGTTTTATTGCAACTACTTAAAAAATCTTTATCTTCTTTAGATATAGATACTCCTTGAGTAGAAATAGCTTTACAATTGCAGGTTTACTGGGACTAGGAAATAGAATACTTCTTAAATAAATGGTTATGGAACATTGACTTTACTTTGGATGCTAATATGTCATACAGCTCATGGCCCAGCAGTTCCTTTGATATACTCCTTTCACCAATTCCCATTTTTAAATTATGCAAAAGCTCCACTATCTCCATGATTTTGAGGAAGCTCTTAAGATGACAGCACTTAACATGACAGTGCTGGCACATCACTTGCTCCCATAAAAATCTGTTGCAGGTTTTGAACCTGTTCTCATGTCGTTTAGAAAATAATGCTAATTTGTTCAATACTTTTTCCAAAGGTTTTCTTGCTGAATCTCTTAAAATTGCCTCTATCTCTATGAAGTGATAACAGCAGAAAATTGACAACTTAAAGCATGAACAGGGATGTCCTCCAGTTGCAATGCTTCCTTGTCAATTCTTAGTCATTTTAGCAAAGGGAGGAGTAGAATGTTGATGGCCCAAGGACATATCTAAGTTTATTTTGCTGGAAGTAGGATATTGGTGAAAGGTATAACTGGGGAGATGGGACTGGAAGGGTAAAGAGCAAAGAAAATATAGGGAAAACAGATTCATGAAAACTTAATATACATGTCTACCATAAAATTATATTGTTAAATATTTTTTTTGTGATTATAACACAATGTGGTTAAATAACTACATATGTCATGTAAACATTCTGTTTTATTTTTTAATTTAAAGTTACTTCTGGTATTGGAAGAGATCAGATAGGGCAGACTTTGCCTGAAAAGATAAATTCTCATCAATTTCATATGTGTGTTTCATCTCTTTCTTTGTGGAAGTACAAAAGTAGAGTTCTTTAGTCATTACTCTTTTTTTTAATGAAATGACTTCAGTGTCTGGTTGAGCTCTGTCATGTACTTTACTTTCTCCTGAATTCATGGAGAATATTTCAAATACTCCTAATAATACTCTTTTCTCTAAAATATCCCCTTTAATATTTTTAACTGTGACTCACCAGAGACACTGAAAGATTGAGTAAGGAGCACTGAATGAATTCCTCTTTCATTACAAGAACAAATGTAAGTATGCAAGAGTATTTTCAAATTATGAATATTAATGAAAAAAAAGGATTTTCCTTTTATTAGAGAGAAGTTTCTGAGATACATATGGAATCAGGCTTCCTTTAAATTGAAGACTTCCCCTCAAGAAGGAAGTGATTCTGGCATAACTAAACTGTGATTTAACAAACTTATAGTGGCCCACTGTTATTGCAGGAAAACACATTTTCTCTGAAAATGAGAGTTGTAAGAATTTACAAGGAATTTTATATGTGTGAAAACACAATAAGTACCTAGAAATGTAAGTCTAAAAATTCCTAGGCTTTGGTGTATGCTGGAAAAGACACTTGTTCAACAGATTATGTAGTATAATCATTTCTTACAGCATAGATGAAACTGTGAGCACTTCGATTAGGACATTTTTTAAATGTATTTTTAAATATAGTTTATAAGTGTATTTTTAAAATATAGTTTTAAAAAATATACTTATAAACTATATTAAAAATACATTAAAAATGTAAACTATATTTTTTTCACTAAATTTTCAAAGTAAAATGAGTGAGTGTAGAAGTAAAATGAGGAAACCTTTTTTTTTTTTCTGCTCTTCTATTTTTTCCCTTTGTCTGATGGTCAAGATCCCCTTTCTTTGTTCCTTCAACATGAAAAATATACTTTGCTGTGCATGAAGTAATTTGCATTGTTAGGTTAAAAAGAAGGAATTAACTTTTGAAGAAACCATGACAGATTTTGAAGACAATTCCAGAGATCAACAGTTTTCCTTTCTATATATTAAAAATATATATATATTACTCTGGTATTTTTGCTATGGAGGTTTCTTTGATTTTTAAGATTTTTTTTTCACATTTTCCCTCTGCTTCTGTTAAATATTGTCCTGGAATAAAGAATCATTTCTTTAATATTCTTTCATATCATGAGCAGTACCTAAGTTAAAAGTTTTTCTTCTGCCAAAGTCATTCAATGCCAAAGAACTAATTTTATTTTTTTTGTTGATGAGTTCAAGTTGTAATGAATACCTTTATGTAAGATAAACATTTCTCCTTTTTTTTTTTTGTATTTATAAAATTTCATAAACCTGTTTGAGCCAATTGTTATTCATTCTTGTATTAAGAAAGAATCTCAAGTACCAGGAAACATATAGTCAAAAAAAGTGAAAAAGAGGAGAGAAAAGCTCAATCACTACCATATATCTAAATCCAGAAACTCCTCAGGGCTAAAGTCTTGAAGCTTTAATGAATGTGGTACTTACTTACCTACATTCATATTAAAATTTCTTCTATATGCTGCACCCAGACTCAGATTTCCATTCTCTAAATGCCTGTCTTATTAGAAAAAAAAATAATATTGAAGAACAAGAAATTTCTCGCTCTAATTTGGCTTTTACAGACTTTCAACAACTGAACTTGAGAAGAATAATCTTAATAGATTAATTATACAAATAGAAAGCTCAAAAATCACCAATTTAGTTCATCTCAGCAGCTGCAGTCACTAGACTCAGAATTAGAGTATACTATATGCATTTGTATTGAGGTTGCTATCTCTATGTTTTTGGTGAATAATAAGATAGGGATATAATTCAATATTTATAGAATCAGAAAGGTTGAGATTGGAAGGGACCCCGAGAGATCATCCAGTCCAACCCCTCTGCACAAGTAGAGTCACCTAGAGCACATTGCACAGGATTGCATCCAACGGCTTTTGAAGATCTTCAAAGAAGATAGAATGGTTTAGTTGTAGTAGCTTACTCAAGTAGTAGCTCAAGGTTTAGTTGTAGTAGCTTAGTTGTCCTTCTGAGTTTAGGTCTGAATCTGTATTCATAGAGACCTTGTTGGTCACCCTGTCTACCCAAAAGGGACTACGTTACTCCCTTAGGTCATTTCTAAATGAAATACAACTATTTTTAATGTAGATTGTGGACTAAATATTTAATATAAATACATCTACTTTGTCATATATACACATAGGATAAACAGGATAAACAGGATAAAATCTGTTGGTGATGTCACTAATCAATTAAATTTTAATACTATAGCTATAAGGAAACAGCTAGAATCTGTTTAGACACAGAAAACCTGAAGGACATGTTAGAACAAAAAACTGTGAATTAGAGTCACCCAAAAAAGGATTTAATGTAGTGTTATAGCACTTAAATTTTTTTAAGAGCAGTGTGTATTTTCTGAGAAAACAGACTGAACAGGTCAAGTATTAGTATAAAACATTTCAGTCTATTCTAGATGACAATAAATAATGTCCTATTCATACTGGAGAACACATTCAGAATCAAAACTGAACAGAAGAATGATTAAGACAGAGAGTGGTACATCACATTCAAAATCACAACAGTAAGATCCAGGAGCATAAGTCTACTTCCAGAAACTTCTGTACATGATGCCTTAAAATCAGATATTTGTGCATTTGCTACATAAGACCTGTGGCCTGATGTTTCATTCTTTACAACTGCAAGATGTTTTTGTGGGGTTTTTTTTAAGTAATTATGGAAAAATTTGAGAATGGATTCTGAGGTTTTATAGAGCTGCTTGTAACAATCTGTTGTCCAAAAAGTTAAATCAGTGAAGTCGTGTTACAGAATGATTCACATCTCCTTCACAGAAAACATATAGTGGGCCAAAGTCATGCTTGGTGCAACTCCAATAAACTTAATAGAGTTACATGAGGGATTGATTTCTGTTAATCTTGGACAAAACTATTCAGTTACATTAAAATTTAGCTCAAAAATAATAACGGAAAAGGATAATATTACGGCTAGAAGCCTAGGGGCCCACAGGCCCAATTCCTCAAGGACATCATGAGCTCATCTATGCACTTGGTTCTTAAAAATTAAGCAAAAAATTCTTTGACCCATTTCCTTGGAAATGATAGTGGATTGGAACTCTTCACCATATATTCCCGTTCTCCCAGGGAGGAGTGATTGACCTTAGTGACTGGTCCTCACTGTGGGCAGGTGATCCTAAAAGTATTTTATGTTACTATAAAGGAGGAGGCAGATAAAATGGAAGGTGATAAACCATCTGTTTGAACGAGACTTAGAAGTTTCTGAGAGTGTGTATGGAGATATTAAGTGCCTGTGCACTTAATCTGTGTTACACATCTACTGTGTTTTGTAGGGCATGGTGTCTGTCTGTGATTAGCTTGTTAAGTATTTGGAATAAACCAGTCTTGCTTGGGTGGCAACAGATTACTCAAGAACATCACCTTTTTACCAGAGCAAATGCTTTGAAAAAATGAATCATGAAAACTCCTTCACTCTTAGCATTAAGAAAGACACATTCACAGTTACGTAAAAGAAAGATTTTTTTTTCCTGAAAACATACCTCTTGCCAAAAATCCACTAATGGGCCGAATCACTTGGCTCCGGCAGTGCTTCCCAAGAAGGCGCCAGGCTGTACAAAGAGCAGTAGGAAAGGCTCTGCAATGAGAAGTTACACCACTGAGTACAGCATCCCACTCAGGTCCTGCAGGGGTCAGTTAACTCCAGAAAACCTCTTTACACTTGTCAAGAGAGAATTGCCTTTGGTCCAGAAATGCAAAAATTTTGAGCTGCCACAAGTTTGAGGTTCCTGCAGTCCATCTGCACCTAAGAGGCTGGTGCATATTCAAATAATACAAACAGCTAACTTTTACAAAATGTGCATTTTGCTCTTTCTATCTGCTTTGTGGATATAGACAGGACAAGACAAATTTATGACTATTATGTATGTGGGTTGCTGAGGGTTTACTAAAATGAAACATACTGCCTCTTTTCCAACACACCTTGATCAGCCAATAACTGGCCGAATCTAAAACATTTACAGCAGTCCAAACTATTCCAGATATCTTCACTTGATCACTGCCCTGGTTTAAGAGGAATAGTCATATTTTAATTTTTGTTTTTCTCATCATTCACATGCCCACCCAAGCAGTATATAATTCATGCTGACAGGAAATATTCCATTGTGTGGGCCAGATTATTTGGAAAAGTTTCACTTGTTCAAAGCTTCTGGCACAAGCCTACTGTATTCTCATCTGCAGCCATTCTTGTCTCAGACTTCTGTGTTCAGGGCAAATAAACCACCAGAGCAAATCTTATGGAAGTTCAATAGCTTCAGATTTACTTGGGTTTAACACTCTCCTCTGGGATTTATGAAAAAAAAGAAACAAAGAAAACTATTTTATGGGAGAAAATAGCCTCACAAAATGGCTACATTTCATGTGATAACTAACTAGAGGAGAAAGTTTTCCCCAAGGTTGTAAAGTGATTTGAAGTCCACTATCTTAACTTCATAGAATCATGGAATGTCCAAGGTTGGAAGGGACCTCAGAGGTCATCGAGTCCAACCCCCCTGCACACGCAGGGTCACCTACAGCATGTG
>JAVCKT010097764.1:0-11367 GCA_032273925.1 Rhynchotus rufescens
TTCTACTATGAATATTTGCTAAACAAAGTCATAGAGCTATCAGTTTGTTTTAGTGTCTCACTAATCACTAGCCAGCACTTTAGATACGACAGTTATCAGAATAAACTAGCAGGTCTTCATACAAAAAATAGTTAATCTGTGAAACTCTTTGTTAGATACTGTAGATGGTAAAAGGCTGCATAGCAATCGAGTGTTTTTTTTTTTCCTATGGAAAAAAAAAAGTGAACTGTACAGTGAATACCAAATTATAATCAAACCTGAGCTTGCTTAATAAAGGGGGAAAGCCAGTTTCAGAAAGAGCTTTATCTGATCATCAAATTTAATTTATAATAAAGGAGTCGCGGCCTGAATTGCACCCTTGAGCTTTGCTGTAATAGACTGATGGAGAGAGAGAGATGTGCTTTCTAAAGTTAGACTGTTAAACTGGATAGACCATGTAAAAAGATGGCTTTGGGAGATATTTTTGACTGTTAAATTGGCCAGCTGTTCCAAAACTCATGTACAAGGGAGAGTGCAAAGCTGATATAGCACCAAATATAGACGCTGAAATGTGTTTATGAAATATGAAGGAAAATCTAACTTTGATGTTAACTTACTAATTTCAGATCTCGCAAGGTCACCGTGCCTGCAATAATATTATTTCAGAATGTCTTTTGATTGCTTTGATTCTCTCCCAGTATGAGGATAACGCTTCTTCCATTTTAGCACTACCTGACACAATCTTCCTGTTGCTTTGTACCTAGATACACTATCGTATAATTCAAAATATTAAATAATGTATCTTTGTCATTCATTTAGAAGAATGGCATCCAAAACCAGGAAGATGCTAGAAACTCTTTATGCAGTTTGATCATTCCAACCTTCTTCATGTATAGTTAAGTCGAGTTTGTCCCGTGAGCTCTTGAGTGATGAATATACATGGCCTTTATTTCCGTTTGGAAATAAAATGCCTTCACATGCCTTTCATGTGAAGAACATCTCATTCTTCCAGCTTAGGGCTCAGCTGATGTGCCCAGGGCTATTTGCTGTCTTTGCAGTATGCTATCAAACCGTGACACGCTGAAGACTCATGCGGGCACCTCTCCGGTTAGTGGCTGCAAACAAGCAGTGCATTCATGTCTGGTTGCTGCCAGACTAAGGAGATGAATGCGGGACTCTTTCCCCCATCTGGATCTCCTCTCCAGTTTCCCCTGTTTGTCTTTTAAGCAACATTTGAAAACGCTTTCTACTCAGAAGTGCGTAAATTACTGCTGATTGAAGCAATGTAAAATATTCATCTCAACAGCTGTGATTTTTTTTCTGCTCAGTTTAATATGTATGTTCCGCGTTTCACACAGTGACTGAACCAATTCTAAACCTCAAAGGAAAAATCCATTGTAATCAATACATGTCATTAAGGTAATGGCTTAAACTCTGCTACATGTTCTTAATTTTAGAATGAAAACACTGTCTGCCATTAGTGCCTTTAAAACAGGGGCACAAGTTTCCTCTAAAGAAGTGAACTCCTTTACACAAAGTTAGACTGTCTTTGCGTTAGAGTAAAATTGCAAACCAGCAAGGCAAAATGCTAGCCTTTTTAGTAATAATACCTAACTTCCATTTGAATGCTTCAAGATTTTACTCAGTAAAAATTGTAGCAAGTACCTGTATGTTTTAAATTTCCTTCAAGTATCTGACTCCCCTATGGAGTAGAATCTTTTCTTTGTAAATCAAATAAACCTTTTGTTTGCTTTTTCTATTAAGAACAGAGGACTGTAAAGCTTAAAGATACTAATTATAAATATCTAAATATATCTATCTAAATATAAAGGAGAAAGGATGTTCCTTGAGTAAGACACTTTTAAATACTCTTTCTCTTCCCTTCCTCTTTGCCACTTACCTACATACATCCAGCACCCAGACTTCTACTTCACTGGTTAGTGATCCTAAAAGATATTTAATACAAGAAACTTATATTCCTTCTACATTTGCAAAGCTACTGAACACTTTTTCATTCTCATCACATATGCTCATGAAAATTGTAATAGCAGGCGAGTAACACTGCTGTTTAAGACAACAAATACTTTGTTTTATGTGAAAATAAAAAATAACCTTTTCAGACAACCTCAGATTGTTGTATCTGTAGATATACAGAATCCCTTAAAAGAGAGAACTGCATTTTTCACACGTGAACACCCAAAGAGAAGTTGATAGTCTGGCAGTGTTTAAACTCTCAAAGTAATTCTTTTTTCTTTTTTTTTTCTTTTACTATTTTCCCTCAAAATCATGCTTAATTTCTCTTCAGTATGAATGACTGTGCTCTGTGATATGGAGACTTTGTCATGATTCAAAGCAGGTTACATACTCTGACTTATAGTCAGAATCAGTAATGGAAAGATAAAATGCTTTAGTACTGTGTTTTTCATGTGTAAGATTGTTGTTCTGTGAAATATGGAGAAAATCCATTTCTCTGTATTTTACATCTCTCATATGCAAAAAGCAACTTCTTTAAGTCAGACATGTCAAGTTAAAATATAAGTCTTGCTTTCAAACACCCTACTGTGCCATTTGGATTTTGGATACTGGATTTTCTCATTATGCAGAGTGGTTAGAGCAAAGGAAGTGCAGTAGAAAGCAGTCTATACCTGTTACATATTTAACAAGCTTCTATATGTATATATAGACTGCTTTTTGCTGAATTTCCTTTGACTCATTTCCACTAGCTGATGATAAATGGGCACTGTGATTCAGTTTCAACAGTGCTTAAAAGCACTTTCCATTTCTCAAGAGTATTTGGAGATTTTAATAATTGTTATGGAATGTGAGATTCACAAGGTTTCTGCAGAGCTGCAATACTTGGTTTGTTTTTTCTTGTAATTTATTTATTATTATTAATTATTGACTCTTGCTTGTAGTCCATATTATAGTTTTCAACAGGAAGAACACTGTCTATAATATGACTAACATTACCAATCACCCAAGACCAACGATGGGTAGTATATAATTAGAAATAGTTTTATCTATAACTATGTGTGAAGTATATTCACAACCTTTATGTCTCAGTTTATTAAATATATTATTATTTTCTGCAATAACTCAAAATACGATTTTAAAGCGGCAGAATTTGTCTGAAAAGTTATTTGCTGCTCTTTAATCCAGCATGTGATTTCCAAATATTTGGAAAGCTGAGGCCAATAACTAAATTACTCAGTCTAATTCATTTCTGCCTTTTGTATATATATATATTTTATATATACAAAGTTGATAACTATTTATATATGTATTTCAAATAGATGTGCACATTTGAACACAAACATGACACAGAAATGGCTTGATTGTATTTTGAGACCCATAGAACAATTCATACTATTTAAAAGACTCATCAGGTCTGACATGTAAGATATGCAATCTAACCTCAGGCTAATCATTTTGACTATATGTTTGCTAAAATCTTTCTTTATGCATAATCTGATAAGTATCTGTTATATGCACAAAAATAGGACATTTAAATATAATTTGGTAACACTGAGCAGCTTTTGCTCCTGAATGACTGAATGCCGTTAAAAATAGGAGGAAGAGAGGAAATGGAACCAAAAGCATTATGAACTTTTAATAACATAATTATTATTCTCAGTACTGAACAAATTTGTTGTGCTTGTGGGTATATGTGGTAGGTCAGTGAGTGATATGTATGTTCTCTCCCCTGTTTCCTAATCCTTAAGAGGATTTTTGTTTTAAATTCTTTAATTGCCTATGATATATGATCTAGGAGATGCACAATAGGTGCATCTTATCTTTGAGAAATTATTAGGCTTTTTTTTTTTTCCTTCAAATCTAGTACAAACTCTTCCCTAATTTGTACTATGTTATCTCACCTTTTAAAATCAACAGATAACTACAATCTTAATCATTCTCATCAAAAACAATAACCAGGATATCAAACAAAAATGTTAGAGAATAAAAATTTGCTCTTTCTCTTTGACCATTTATTTTTAGTTCTGGTAATTTTTTTTTACATTTTGAACTGTAGATGTTCACTATTTTTAAATGAGAATAGATCTTGATATCCAAATACCTTTCATACTTTAAAGAGGCTTTTCTTAAAAAAATACAAAGGTGTTTCAGAACATCGTGAAGAGAACTGGGATTTTTTTAGGGTTTTGTATGTTCTGTTTATAGCTGCCATAACTATTTCTTATTACATTAAGCACATGGTAGGCAAGCTTTCCCTGAGAACAATATAAGTACCTCTGATCTTGGTTGTGAATGTAGATTCTGAAATTCTTCTTAATTGTATGAGGAGCAGGGGACCCTTAACTCAGGACTACAAATCAGGATTTACATCAAAGAAATCTCAGAGATTGTGTAATTGAAACTAACTCCACATCTCCTTTACAGAGTTAACATTTTTGCAAAAATTCAATCAAGTTGCCCATGGTACCTTCTATCACTATAGTGTAATAATCAGAATGGATATCCCTGCTGTGTTATACAACAGATGACTGTTATACTAGAATTCACTTTAAAATACTGATCCCTTTTAACCATAGGAGACTTTGTTCTCAAAATCTCAACTTTTTTTTTAGCAGAATGGTGCTTTCAAAAGCTTTGTTTTCTAGTGACTGAAAACTTAGCATTTTAGTGCTACAGCTAAGCTACACGGATTCAATCAATGTGAAGATACTTCACTCTCTCCCTGTCCTGTTGAGGAATTTAGTGTTGGAAGAGGATCCCATATCTGTATAAACAAAATATACTGGCTGTTGCATAGGGGAGGTCTAAAATCCTTTGAGATAACTAGCATAACTCTTCAGCCTAATTAAGATGTCATCCTTGTCAAAAATGTTATATGTCTGCATTTTTTCAGCCTTCAGTCTATTGTATCCAAAAAAAGAAAGAAAATCAAAGGTGAAAATCCGACAGTTAATACTCCCTCGGACCACATAACACTCTTGGCAAAGTGTCCTTGACATTGAGACAAATTTGGAGCTTTCTCCCAGACAAATAGATCCACATTTTTTTTACCACTCGTTGACTTTTGTGTCATAATAGAGCCTTTGGCTCAACTCTCTCTCATCTGTATTGCCCACTGTTTCAGAGGTGAGACATGTCAACTCAGTAACGAAAATAAACCAAACAATAGGCAGTTCACACTGCCAAAAAAGATCCCTTTTTCTTTAGCCTCTGCAGTCAGAGTGCCTGAATTGCTCAAATCTCATAGCTGACCTCCAGAGTTTGACTCCTAAAAAGATACTGTCATCTGAGCTCTGCATTATCCATTTTAATATGAAAAAAAATGGGCCCTGTTCCCAGTATGTGTAATAATTTAGTTCTTACAGGTGACAAATCTTCAGGCTAATTTTTATATATCTATTGACTTCTGTAAGCTTTAGTAGGTAAAATTTATGCTAATTGAGAATCCATTCTTTTTAGAGTCCTGATGCCCTGAATGTGGAAAATACATGAAAGATTATTCCCTGTAAACCCTATAAACTGGATTCTGCTATGATGTTCTGTATTTTAATCTTATCAGCTCTGTGACGATGTGTGTCATGTGGAAATGAACTCCACAGATTATTTGTTGTTTTAAAAGTAACTTTCTTCACATTTTAAAGTGTTTTGTTTTCCTTTCTTTACAAGTTCCCATGATTTTATAATTTTAAGAATGGTAAATGTGATTTAAAAGTTATCTTTTTTAAAACAATCATTTATGCTCTTGGAGTTCTTCACAGATTTTTTTTTCTTTCTCAGTTAATTCCTCTTTTGCCTAAATGATCACTGCCATTTCAGTGCTCATTGAAAAGCTTTGTTTAATGTGATTTTCTTAACATACTCCCAGAAATCCTTCTGCCCCTCCCTGTTTCTAAGGTATGACAAAAACTAGGTATCTGCCAATTAGATTTAAAGACCTGCCATATGTTTATATAATTGAATTAAAGTGCAGCAGCAATGAAGGATTTCCTGTTCTTTCTGCATTCTAATATCCATACTTTTGTTTTCCCATATAACCCACTGCTGCATGTTGAGCATAATTTTCACTAAGCTGTCGCATTGAGTCTGATATTTTTTTTCCTCTGATTGTCACAATAGTAAGAGATGTTCACGTTTTTAATCAATACCTGAAAAGCAATAATAAAATTACCTAAAAGCATGATGGATGCTGGAGTGTTCTGTGTGACAAGCCTCTGGCACTTTATAGTTAATAAACTAAAGTTCTTTTTGATAGTAACTTTGACAAACGTATCCAGGGTGGTTGATAGCCCTAAAACAGTTGCTCAGCTCTATAGCTCTCAGATATGGATGCTATACCAAAAGTGAGATAGATTACTTAAAAATTGGCATATGACTATTTCCAAATATTGAAATTTCAGAGTTGGACATAGATCAAAATTTTATAACGGGCTTAAGTCTAAAGAAAATCTGGGAAGGATGATTCTTTTTCCACACTCTTTAAGAACAAGAGGAAAGATTTTTCCAAGCATTGTATCATCAGCTTGAGAATAGTAACAGCACAACCTGTTTCTGAGCTAGACACATTTTTGTACCGTGATGGCAAAGCTGCAAGAATAAAGTTTCAAATATATATCCATTAGCTCTACCTTCTTTGCTGCAGTGTTCTTATAATGTTTCTAGTCTCCTCTCAGCAATATCTAGCAGCACTTGAATTTTACTTACAGTAGTTAGTATGGGATATGTTATAAAATGCATCTTTTGAAAAAAAAGAGAGAAAGATACTGAGGGTTAAGCAGAGGGATGAAGAGTCAGATTTAGAAGGACTTCAAACTTCTTTGGACAATGATATTTGGTAAACCTTCTCTATCTTGAAGTACTTTCCTTTTATTGGTAAGTTTTAAGTCTGAATAAACACAGAGATTTTAAAGCTTCAGATATCAATAACAAACAAAACTAAGCTCAACCTCTGTCTTCAAACAGTGCATAGTCTGCTCTTTTTATGAGTCTGATAAATAATTAATTTACAGTCCCTGAAATAATGAGCCCAAATCAACTATCCTTTAGTATTCACTCATCTTAACCTTTATATACATCTAAAATTTACTCAAAGTATAGTAGACAGATACTGCACAATTCTCTTTCCCTGAAACCTAAAAGAATGTGTAAGCTAATACCTCACAAGGGTCTCTATTAGGAGGTGGATCAAGGACATCAAGGTAAGCCCTTCAGTCTGTACCCACAGACAACCACACACCTTCATAATCAAATAAGAAGGAATAAAGAAGTGCTTAGGTTTTCTGTTCCAGTGGCTGCTTGTTTTGATATAAAACATGATGATGCTCCAGCAGGACATTCATATGCCTGATTGGGAATTTGATAAAAAACACTGGTGAAATAGAAACATGGTCCCTCAGAGGAGCTGGACTGAACTGCCGAGATTTTCCCACATCCAGTTGGGTTCAGGGATTCAGTGTCCAGCTGCACCAAGGAATCAGTTTTGGGTTGCGCTCTGCCTCATCTAATTTTAGGTATCTCAGAATTAGGCTTGTACTCTTAGTGAGCCTGTGGCCTTTCTTTGTAGTCAGTATGTGTGGCAGGTCCTAAGAGCAATGCATGCAGCTTTTTTTGATCTATATAAGGGTAGGATGAAGTGCTCTCTGAAGTTACCTGCTTTCATCCACTGAGTATAGAATGAGCTTATGTTGATTAGTTGCTCCAAAATTACATGTCCAGGCTACACATATCCTACCCTAAATCATCTAATGTGTCCATTTTTCTCTATGTAAAAGAAGACAGAATTAAGCAGCTTAGTATTCATAAAGGAAATATTTGAAAGTCCTTGTATAAAAGAGCAGCATGAATTACAAAGCCTTGAACCTTTTCTTGAGAATGGGGAACTGCGATACTCTCATATTTCAGGAGCTGCCCTATGAAATCACCTACATTTTATATTTCTATGTTTCACAATCTAATCACCAAAACTGCTAGTAAATAGGTCCTGGGGCACTCACAGATGATGACAAGGTTATTGCTATATCCAGATGCTGCTTTAAAGCATCCTTGCAGTTATTTAAACTTCCTCTCCTGCAGAAATTGAAATTTTCATCCCTTCTGTTCCTCTGAACTAGAGAGATACCAAATTGTTTTCTGCAGGTGGATGTGATTTAAAAGGGCAAGAAGTATGTTATTTGCCATAGTTATTGGAACCTAGATCCGCATCTGTATCCAGAATCAATACTCATGCTTATCTATTCCTCTTTCCAAAAATCTCTTTATTTATAGGTGATAAAATTCAGGCAGGGGGGTTTAAAAGGCTCCCAAACTCAAACTTAATTAAAGCATCTGTTTATCACCAAACATTACAAGCCATAAATTATATAGATGTTTCAGTTTATTTTGCTCTACAAACATGTCACTTTGATCGATATGAATTTAGCTTCTCTTGTGTACAGGAACAGTCTTGAAAGTGGTAGCTCACATTTTTTTTCCAGTACATCAGTACAAAAAGTTGATGAATAATTGTCAACCATGATTGACTGCGGCAAGAATTTCAAAGTCACAGGTGCCCAATCCCTTTTAGCAACCAGAGGAATGTAGATGCCACACTCCTGTTTGTGTTCCTAGTCATATTAAAAGTCTTTCTAAGAGTTAGTTAAATGCGTTAGAAATGAGCTTCCAAAATCTTAAAAGGAACTGAAATTACAACAGGTTTGCATGATGATTTTATCAGTTAGAAATGCTGCTACAGATATGCAAAATTTTCTTGTCGGGAATTCCCTTTGGAATTCCCAAAAGTATTTTATAACTTAGGGATGTAGGATTTGAATTAAGGGAAAAGATTTAGGGCCTAAATTGTTACACAAAATTTAATGAAAAGAGTCCATCCATTTCCGCTATCTTTAAATTAGACATTGAGAACATTCAATTAGCTAAATAAAAACTAAAAGAACATAATTATACTCCTGAAAATGAAAGCGAATGGCTTATATTGTGTGGTATTTTAGAAAAAATTGATACTATGAAAGATTTTTTTATTGCAGATTTGAAAAATAATATAGAATACAGAATAAAGGAATTGCCAAAATGAATCAGAATATTTACATCTCCACATAATACGTCTTCTCTTCCTTAATACCTGCTTTAAAATAAAACTTTTTTCTCTTACTTTAGCAAGATTTTTAAAGCATTTTCAATAATGACACATAGCACTCTCCCTCCCCACAAAAGAGAATATGCGATATAAGAAAATCTAAAGGCTCCCACAGATTATTTAAATGTAGCCCATTGAAAAAACACTATAAAAATAGAATGCAAATGAAAAAAAGAAAAAGCCTTTTTGTAAATAACAGAACAAATTGGCCTGTTCCACAAGATTTGGAAGAATGACAGAAGACATGAGAGCCTCCCTCTAGAAAGGGCATTTTGTGATCTGCTTGTGTCTCTATTTTGTTTGGATCTCTATTTTGCTCTTTTGGTTAGGATAGTGAAAAAAAAAGGTGTAATTTTAGATGTGCTAGTTAAAATGGTTTTAATCTCACTGAAGCTTTTTTTCTAAATAAATATCTTGTAATGGATATGGAGTGATTTTTAAAGACTTTTTTTTAGTAGGAATTGAGTACGTCAGTTCCCTTGGGATATTTTCAAAGACTTAACCATCTTTGATTTAGGAATAGCTGTAGATTACTCTTCAATATAACTTTCTTATAGTGTAGGTGTTGAGCAGACTACAAAGAACAAAGCACTTCATAGCCTAGGCTTGTAGAGGGGAATACGTACGCTGTTTAAACTTTATCGAACCTTTTAAAGGGCAAGTGGGGTCCTGGAGTGACCACTTCAATACCCCAAATTCCCAGTTGTTTCCTCTTTTTTCTTTTCTTTTTGTCAAAACTCTTACACAAACTGAGAAATCAAGTGGCCATGGCTGATGCAAATACCACTTGCATGAGAAAGACACTTAGACTGGATTTCTTTTCCGAACCATCAGAGGAGTATCGCTTTCCATTTACCACCTGTGAAGCCTTTGTGCATAACGTCTCCAAATAGGGTTTTATTTTTGTTTCTATAGCTATGAATAGCTGTGAATATGCAGGCCTTGGTTTTGTTAGACTGGTTATTTTGGTAGATATCACCTGACATTTCCAGGCATCCTGTTTGGTAAATGTTCTCCGTGGAGACAGCAAAGTGCCTTTGCAGATCTTGGGCCTGAGCAAACTTGGTGTTAATCTGATAGATTAGTAATTGACGACTGTCATGAAATGGAGGTACACCTAATAAATTTGTTTCTTGCTGATTGAATGTTGTGAGAACGGTGTTCATTTACATTCCTTCACCCCATTTCTTTTTTCTTTTCCTCTTTAGGAATGTTTACTTTTCTTCACTGTCTTTTTCTGGATAGAGTTCTGTACTGATTTTTGCTTATAATGTCATTTGAGATGGGGCTAATCCTGTGATAGTAGAACAAAACCCTAGTTTTTACCCCATCCTTCACCTGATTTAGGAAGTTTCAGTCATCTAACCCAGACAGGCAGCGGTCCATATGCTGAGAAGTCCAGCCATGCTCTGTGGGCAAAAAAATAGACTGCAGTGCAGGAATAATCCATGGGATGAAAATTGAAATGTCCTTCTGAATAAAGGAGAGCTACACTTACAGAACCGAGGCCAAGTTTCTGAATAAGAAGCAAAGAGTAGAGTGCTTAATTGGCTAATTCACTTTGTTATTATGTATATTCACTTTGTTGTTATGTTTATTACACTGTTTTGAGCATTCTGGGCTAATGGAGAGAGAATAAGGTTCAGATGAGCCTCACTGACAAGGATATCTATTCTTCAGAGATTATTCTTATATCTTCTAAATTTTTTCCTTCTTTGAAAAAGTAGAAAATGGCCTTTTGTGGTGGGGAGGCTGACACTGCCTTTCTATCTGTATCAAGTAGCTATTGAGTAGTTAATTTGTATTTTCTTGGAATTAAAATCATTATGTTAAAAGCGAATCTGCATTTATTGCTTTCTTTTTACAGCTCCATTAGACAGAAACCTAAGATACAGGTATTCATTAGAATCACTAATCACGGTTTGTCCATTTATAGAGTTTGCTCTTGCAATAGGGTACTGAATTCTGCACGTTTCTTACATCAGACATTAAAACATTACATCTACTACAGAAAAGGAAAAACAGAATACATTTAATATATATTTAAATAAATTGTTAAGAAGAAAATGCTATCTAATTATTTTACAACTCCATACAATTGCTGATACTATTGCTGATGCTATACTTACAGACTGTATATTCTATACAGACTATTTACATTAAAATAAAACACCATCAATTTTTGGTTTAGTACAAGTAACTATACTTATGCTTAAAAGTCTCTTGGGATGCACTCTTGGGTAGATTCATCTTTCTCTTTATGGCAATCCTAGAATATTTCTTTC
>JAVCKT010097765.1:0-10220 GCA_032273925.1 Rhynchotus rufescens
CATAAATCTTTTGAAAAACATAAAAACAGCAAATGGGACTATTTTAGCACTAAGGCTAAAAGAACTAGGGAGCAGCCAAAATCTTTGTCCTGGACCTGAAACTCTGAATCCACAGTACCTTTATTCTGGGCTTCTGTCTCCAAGTCAGCCCTAGGATGTAGCATTTATTCTGAACTGGCTCACAGTTAAATTCATATATGGGGCTATATTTGAAATTTAGGAGTATATTAAGACGAAAAGAAAGACTTACTTGTGGCCAAATAAATTGCAGCAAGGTATTGCACATAATGAATTTACATTATTTGACAGAGTTAGAAGGTAAAGAAATCTTTCAATTACATATTCAAGATGATTTGGTGCTTCGTTTGTTGCACAACCTGTGGCACAACCTGGCATTTGATTTCAAAGGCAAATAAGCTGGTATTTACCTTTTGAAAATTGCAGTTCCTGCTTAGCTTTATGATTTATATATAGAGTGCTCTATCTTCATTCTTCCAAATTCCGGAGTTTATACTGTGATTTAACTGTACATTCCTGTATACTATAATTCTACTTATATGCAAGAGGCTTTGAAAAGATTCTGAAATTAATCTACTGATCTACATCTATGGTAGCTGAGTCTTGAACTTATTCCTCTGTCATACTCCTGCCACCTTCCTTTTGCTTATTTCCTTTCTTTATATGAATCTGAGAGCTACTTTCACAGTATATCTAGCTCAGCAGTAAGAAAAATTGTAAGCCTAAATTGTAGGCACTTTCTCTATTTTTTTTTAATAACCGGAAATACTTTATTTTGAAAAGAGTATCTGTATTATACAATTCTGTAGGGGGAAGGAAAGAAAGGAGATATTCATTTTTGAAAACTACTTCATAAAAGAAATGAAAACTTCAGCAACTGAGAGACTGTAAGATCAACAGATTGCTCTAATGTGAGTTTCCTCACTTTTGAAAGGGGACAAAGTTTTAAGATGTTAAGACAAGTTGCTTCCTATACAGTAACTTGCTTTATGTAAGAACTGAAAGCTGTAAATACCTCTATCTCAAAGGAATTTTCTAATGGCTTAGAATTACAAGATAGCTAGAGAGTATTTATTACCTTTAGAAGAAAAGTAATTTCAGAAAGGAAGAGCTGCTTACAAATTATGAACATATGTGAAGTCATAACAGTTCCAAGGGTAAACCTGCTTTTTTATAAATATGTTCTGTAAGATGAACAAGGGAAATGGAAAACAAATGCCTAAAAATAAGGCATTGATACTTTAAATAAAATTTAGAGTAAGGAGTGAAAGGGGTGAAACCGTTCACAGAGACTTGGCCCAGCTACTTAGAAGCTTAATTTTTCAGAAGCCTAAGCTATCTCAAATAAAAACAGGAACTCTCAATCAACATCTTTTTCATGGGCATTAACATTTCACCATCTTCATGCATACATGCAATACTTTATCAAGGTTTCATAAACTAGGTACCACCTTGTCTTTGAAGCTTGATTCATAGATGAGATTTGGAATCCCGATCAATGCTCAAGAAAAACTTAATTCCTAAAAGGAGAACATTGTTTTTGCTTTAAGTTATTTTTTTTCACAACTAGAAGGGAAGTTTTGTTTAGACACAGTGGCTGTTACTACCCCTGAGCCTCTTCATAAAATAGGTGTGCATGTTCAGGCTGAGTCAGCTCTACTTACTTGCCAATGTCAGTGGATGAGATGCGAGTCAACCCAAGCAGAAATCCTATAGCTGGACTTACATAAACCAAAGACTGTATTTGTATATCCTCATGAGTTATAAGATACATTTGTGGTCTTTTAGGACTGTCCTAAAGACTAAAGGACTGTTCCAAGTCCTGACCTGAATAGATCATATGTTCTCATACACTAACGCTATTAAGCTGATCATTATCTCTCTTAGGTCTGTATATTCTAAACAAAAGAATAATGATAAAATATTAGCAAACATGCTCCCTAGCTGGGTTTCGATATTTTCCGTATTTTTTTAAAAAGAAACTAAGTAACAGTATATCAGTGTAATATCTGGTTTAATAACGTGTGGGATCTTTCAATACACAAGTGTTTCATATTCTATCCACAATAGCCAGAACCCATGAATCTTTAATTTATATGATTTACACAAACACAACTTTGCTGCAGCTATAATGTTGTATAAGACATAAAGCAAAGGGACATTAGTACTTTCAGGTTCTTCTTATTAAGTCATTACTATTATTGACCCCTTTCAAAGTCTTAGTAATTTTACTGCTCCTGAAAACAGCAGCAATTTTTTTTCATCTCAAAAGTAAAAGCCACTCAATACCAAGAGATATCTTAAGTAAATCTTTCTTTTATATTCCTGTAACTTAAAACAGCAAAAATGCAGGGAAGAAAACCAAGATGATTCTGAACTGTGGAAACAATAAGAACTGTGTCTTCACATATTTTGTTGCTTAATAAGCCTGTCTGTGCAAAGCCTTTATTTCTACCTATTTGTACCAGGCAAGAGACAGTAGTCACATGACTAGTCCAAGCTAATTAGATCATGATAAAGTGTGTGCTTTTGGAGAGCTGATCCTAAATGAAATACGTAAATAGCATTCTGACTCCCTCTCTCCCAATGGATGCCCAACTTAGATCTCTGGTCTGCAAGTAGGTGGCAATTTTCTTGATGCTTGCAAGGACATAATTTAATTTAGATTTGTTTGAAATTAACCAACGGGTTCAAAAAGTTATTAGAAACAGATAGACTAAATAAAATGTTTCTTCAGTAAATAGGCTATGAGAATGCCTCCAGATTTGCACTCGACATCATATCTCTGTGAAACTGAGAAAGATTTTTACAGGTGATATTTATATGAATAAAAATTTCTTAATGTTATAGGTAAACAGTGAAAGATGTTTAAGCATACTGGCAATAGCAGGTGACACTACAACAAAGATTAAAGCCATAACTGATCTTACAAAAAATGTGAATTGTGAAATATTTTTCATTGCTGTCATCGTTATTGTTTTGAAATGCAAATATATCATGCTTCATTACTGCAGTCTTTAGAGCCAGGACTTTATTCAGCTGGAAAGCGTAAGATGTTTAAATTACTATAGTACATTTAATCATTTATGGTTGTGATATGGCTGTATTAGGTTAATATTTAATACAAGTTTCCAGAAAAAGAGAAGCTCTACATAAAATAAATTGCATTTGCCACTAGTGAAAACAATAACTATTACTAGAAAAAAAAAAAAACTTTTGGAGGATGTACAAATTAAAAATTGTTCTACTTCTCCACCAGATTATAAAGTGCATTTTTCATTTCCATCACTGCAGGAGAACATATGAAACAAAGGGAAAATGTGTAAGACAAACATTAAGATGTTTCCCATAGGGCGAGGTAGAGGGGAGGAGAAATGTGTTCTCAAGATGGAAAAGCCAACTGGAGAAACATAAATTGGATTATCCTAGAAACTCACAAACAGAATGGTAAACCCATTGTGCTATGTACGTTATACTTCTCTTTCCTTATTACTCTGCTATTTCAAAATGAACATGAACAAATCTATGAAAAAAAAAAGATATATAAACAAAGTAAGAAAGCAGTAGGATACCTTTAACTTTGTGTAAAACATCTCAGCACTCCAAGAAGCCTCACTTCAAGCAGCCTTAATGTGATCCCACTTAGAACAAGATCCAAGGCTTAGGGTTCATTTTTAATACTGTTGTACTTGTAAAACTAACCATGCTAACTATAAGACATGCTACATATAAATTAAGAGCAGACTAAGTAAAGTAACTCAGGAAAAAAATCAATAAAAATTAAAAATCAATAAAATATCACAATAAAACATAGCTCACAATAAAACATAACATTTTACCAGAATTTTACTAAACCTCTTTCAAACTTTTCATCAGCTTTCCAGAATAACCCCAAAATTACTTACAGAAAAACATCATGGCAGTTTGTGAGAAAATGGTAGCTACTGCAAGACAGTTTCTTTGGTAAGACAGGTTTGCTTTAGCAAAAGCAAGGTAAAAGCCAACAAATAAAGAACGCAGGCTGTGTTTTCAGAATGGAGGTCTATTACACAGAAATAGATTACAATGGTGATACATAACTTCCTTTTTCAACACTGTAGAAAAAGAAAGGGTGATGTGGTAGTTGAATATATTGATCTATCAATATGAAGTTCATGGGATGTAGATTTGTGTGTGGTACAGTGAGACTGATAGTACTGAATAAACTAACTGAATAAACATCGACATTTTAAAGAGGTCAGAAACATTTAAGAAGAAGGAGTAACAAACCTGAAGACCAAGTAAAATGTCACAAAGTAAAGATTCAGGTTGTAGCTCCACAGGGCTTCATATAATCTCATCCTGGTCTGCCACCCTTTTGCCTTTACATTTGCCTGCGTTGCCTACATTTGTCACCGCTCCCTTTGTGGGGGCACCGGTGCTCACAAGACTCTGCAGTAACTCAGATCTGGGAGCTGCTCAGACTAAGTGCAATCCCTTTTCCGTGCTGCGTTATTTTTCAGCTCAGTTACCTGACCTGGCTCCCTGCAGGGGGTACTAGGTAATGGAGAGGAATAGGATAATTCCATGGGAAACCACAAGAGAACATGTTTAAATCGGCATGCACTGTCATTCAGACCTTTTTAGGGGCGCATTTCAATCTGTTTTCTTCTGTTTCAAAATGAAATCTGTACAGAAACAAGCAGTTAATCAGGAAAATAGTAACAGGCCCTTTAATTTAGGCACAGTGAGGACAAAACACTAGAGGTAGAAGCCAGATGAAACACATACACACACACACACACACACACACACACACACACACACAATCAAGAAATAATGTTCAGTGTTAAAGACAAGTAGTTGGAAATCACAATTATTTTTTGTTTATTAAAACTACATGTCTGTCCTGAAAACATACATGCCACATGAGATATACATCTATACAGAGATACAGTTAAAAGGCATAACACTTGATATTTTTTGAAGCTTTCCATATTCTTTTAATTCTTAGTCAAGATTCAAATTCATTAATTCTTCTCCTTAACAGTCTTACTTGTAAATCTCAGCCATGCAGATATGCATTTTTTGACATGCTTACTCACTGAACAAGGTGTAATGCAGTTAAAATACATTTATATTATTTAAATCTTGTCATGGTGAAGGTTCCATCCTAAAATGTAACATCAAATATATCTGTAATCATCACTCTTGTAAAAAAAAAAGTCTGCTGAATACTTCTGATTTCAGGAACTATTTTTATGAGAACATGCCTCTGTAATATAATCTTACTTCGTATGAGAAACAAAGTAAAAATAGTCTTTCAGTTTAAACCTCTTCTTTCTTTTTCTTCTGTTTTTCTATAGAGTTTTAATGTGATACACGTTCAATGAAATATGAAAACCTTCTCAACATTTTTCAAGTTTTGGATGAAAATCCATTCTTTTTTAATGTATTAAAGCTGGTTTGCACTCCTGCAATATAATTCTCATTTCTTTCTGAGAACAAGACTAAGTAAGCCGATTTAGGTTTACTTAAGAATTCTTTATTCATTAGAGGAACTCAGACTGTACGTCGTTTGGAGCACAGGAACTTGCCAGATTTTTTTTTCTTTCTCACACGGAGATGAGGCATCATAACTTGACTGTTTTGCATTTAATTTAAAAAACTAAAATTAATCTCCTTTTCCTCTTTCTTTCCTTTCAAAAAGAGAAATGTAAACTTCCTCACCGTAATTAATTTTGATATATACCCATGTGTTTGATATAAACCGTGGGGTTTTGGGACAGGTGCTGCTGAGGTGCCCCGTGCTGGCTGCAGGAGGAATTTTTACTAAAATGTTTTTCTTAGTCTTTTTCTGAGTATCCACAGTGCTCTCCATCATTAGAGAAACTTAATCAAGAAACCTGCTTTTAATCTAGTAGAGGCATTTGTTTGTTGTACAAACAAATCTCTCTTTCACAGCTTTGGACTTTATATACCTCTGATAAGGATCTATTTTATATTTCAGTTGATTATATTTTTCTGAAAAAAAAAAAAGGTTTTACTTTCTTTATATTTTAAGGGCATCTTAAAAAGCCCAGACAACACACTATATTTCACACAATAGACAACACTAAACAGAATCCCTTTCAAGGAACACAGATGAACTAGCTGACTTAATATGCCTCTTTATCTATAAAATTAAGCATTTCTGTAAGTGCATAGGAAACTTCCCTTTTTAAAGAGAAAACACCAATACAGTAGACTTTCTCCTTCAGAATCACAGATCATCAGTAAGTTGGGAGCATGCCTAGGATGATCTCTAGAATATGCTATAGATTAAATTGAAACAAACAAACAAAACTCCTTTGCCCTGCCCAGAACATCACTCTATTCTGGAAAATTTCTGTTTTCCCTTTTTGTTTGAAATGTGCAATTAGTTGCTTATGCAAAAATAATCTATTGTCTGTACTAGCACACCAGAAGAACAAAATATGTGATTATTATCAGTTGACAAGTTAATTATTTTGCTTTTACCTCCAGGGAAAAAGATGCTGATGGCTGTTTTACATTATCTTTGTATTTCAGTTAGCATACACTAAAGATTGGATGTACCACTGTGACTTCAGAGATGATATGCCTGAATTGTAAATATGTTTTGGTATAGGGTATCGCAATGTGGAATGTTATGATTGGAAAACATTTTACTGAAAATATTTCTTTGCCTTTGAAGTATTTTTGAAAATTTCTGTTTAGAGATGTAAATCCTTCAAAATAAAAAGTGCAATACAGTGTGATAAATAAAAAGTGTGATGCACAGTGTTACTGGTATATTTCTGATATACTTCCAGAACCATCTTACTAGCTCTTATGAAGCTAATCATAAGAACCATCCTATGATTGCCGAATCTTCTCAGAGATACTGACTTGCTGTACTGTTATCTGACATGCCATAGTAGGTGAAGTGCAGATTGATGAACTTACATTAGAACATTTAACATATAAGACAGTGGTGTAACAGCACTATTAATAAATTTGTATTTCCCTCAGACATTTACCCCAAGCTAACTTACAGATGTTATTATTTGCAGGAATTAGAAAACTTTAACTTTTCTTTTCCATAGCAGACTCTTGACCTTCTTAATACTTCTCACTGCAAACTATGCCCTGAGTTTGTCTGCCCTGAATGTGTAATGGTAGACCCCTAAACAAGGTTTCAAACTCCACTTCATTATATTTTCTCATCTGAGTTTGTCAGTGCAAGTGTTTCACAATTATAAATCCCACAGCACTTTTGAAGCAGATAGTATTGCTCATTTTGCTTTTTCATTGAGAAAAAAAAAAGTCTATTCAATCTGCCTGAAAGCCTTCTACAGATTTCTCTTTCTCCTTTTTGATTTATGAAGTATTTTTTATGAATGTTTGGTCTGTCATTAGTAAATTACATTCTGCTAGCAGTGGATGCTGAGATTTTCTCATCTCTTTCACCACAAATTTCTTTTTAAATATGTTGCTTACTATGAGTCTTCAATGAATTACACTGTTAAATGATACAAAAAAATGACATCATAATAACACCATCTATTTCTTTCTTTATCAATGTTGATAAATGCTTCTTAAGAAAAAAATCATATTCTAAGAGAGAAACCTACCACTAACTTTTCTTGAAATATCAATGCCTAATGCTTTGTGTTTCTCTTTTTTTTTCTATTTGTTTCGTTTTAGTCCTACTTCAGTTTTTGTCTTTAGCACTGTTCAGAAGCTGAATAAGATTTTTCTAGCGGTCTTGAAGGTTCTAAGATTAGAAATCCTCTGTATTTTGCTCTTAAATCCTTAAAGCACTCTTGAAAATCTTCACCTCTGACTGCTGACAGGAGCTTAATGAAGAGAGAGGTTCTATTATAAAGGAGCGCTTTGGGACAAGTAAGAGGGAAGCAGAAATTTTTCCATCTCTGCCGCTTGCCCATTTCCATTAACACCCTCCAGTGACACCATTCTTTCCACACAACCTGTGAAGAGTTGTGTGCAGTTCCGCCAAATCATTCTTCCAACTACAGACAGTTGCAGCTGCTTCAACTACTTTTTCATTTTAGAAGATGAATGGACAGCTACAAGTCTTCTGTCTTTTCTCATGGGCTGGGATGAAAAGAATACTTAAGAGTAGAAATTGTTATTACTACTAAACAATCAAGATAGAAACACTAAAATTATGCATTACAACAGTTGTGTGATTATTCTGTTTTGAGAAAAAAAAATCCTGGTCTTATAGTATCAGTCACCACCATACAACCATTAGTAAAGCGCAGTGCAAGAGAGAATGTAGAGCTTCTCCACATGCTTCTCTAGCCATTCAATGAACTATATGGACAAACATGATCTATAGGCAGGGCTGCGTTTGTAAGGAGGAGTATGCTTAAGTTGGAAGAAGAAGAGGACATTATACAGATACTTAAAGTGCAAAGATTTTTTTTTTTCCCCATATAACATGCTGGAAAAGCAGCAGAGAGAGATGTTCTAGGATTGTGAGTAGGGGACTCTACTGAATACTAAAGTGTCAATTGCCAATTGTTGGTATTTCGCATTACGCTGTTTCTACTGTAATTTCATTTTTAGTTGATAGCCGTTTGACCTGTGGCTGCTGACAAGTCTAGTATTTCTATTTGTATTTCCACAGTCACATTATCTACTTTTTTTTTTTTCTGATGCTTTGTGATGTTCTTTGACAATATTTATTTTGGCAGCTATAGACCCCCATGTGACAATCACAACATGTTCTTAAAATCTGATTGACTTGTATTTATATTTGGGTCTATGCAATCAAGAAGCTAGTCATTTATCGTGAGAAAATGGCTTGTGTTTCATCTTTCAGAATGTCTAAATATGCATAATGCAAACAACTTATTAATGAAATGATCACATTTTTGTTTTAGCGACTCATGTTTTTCTATAATATATACTATTCTTTTAAATCTTGACTAGCAAGATGTGCCACAATATTAAAGATACACAAAGGAAAAAGAGAGATCTTAATTTATTAGTTGTGCTTTCATTTTTCTCATGGGCTTGCAAAAGAAAGGCCACTTTTGGTTCTAGTAGAGTCTTCTGATGTCACTTTATTCTTAGATTAATTCCACCTTGTTTTTTCATCCTTTACAGTGAATATGCTAATAGAATTTGCTGAATACAGTTCTTTTCATAAGTTTTTGCCTTTGTTTACTGTAAACTTTAAATCAATAGTAACTAATTCCTGAGGCCAAATATGTTGACAGCAGCTTAATCAACTTGTGTCCATGCTACTTTCAATGCCATCTCTAGCCAGGAGGCAACAAATTCTTCCTAAGCATTTTTCTTTGAACCATTCTGCTATATTTGCTCTTCATTTGTTTTGGAATGTGTTTCTAGCACTTTCACTAAAAAGTGCTTTTAGTCAGCAGTTTTAGAGGGTGCCTCTCAAGCCTCCTTGCCTTCATGCATTTCCTTTATATTCTCCCTCCTAGGAATACACTTTGTACAAGTTCACTTTGGCAAGATGATTGATTTTAATAGACTTGTTATGCTTTCAATAGCCACCCTATCACTGAGGCTGTAATTCCCATCTATGCCATGTATTCCTGTGTCAGATATTTGACTCTATTACAATTTTTCAGAAATCGTGAGACTAAGTGCAGCAAAACTTGTTCCCTCAAGAATATTTTCTTGAAGGAGAAGTCATGGAAAGAGATGAAAAATAAAGAGGAGCATTCCAGTATTTACAAAGCTCAAGGAAATCCCTTGGTATGTCTTTTTCCATTATCCTTGCATTTATTAAGTCACATTCTTGTTTTGTAATGAATAGTCTAGCAATATGATGTCAAACATTCGATCATTAACAGCATCTTCTAAACATTTAAGCTCACAGCATAACTATAAAAGTGAAATGAGCACAACTGCTAATAATGCATTTCCTAAATATTAAAGATTTATTAACAATCCTGGACAGCTGGATAGGATAAGTAAAAGCCTCATCAATTCCTCTACAGAAGGTAATGCCGCCAGCTTAAATTTACAAGAATGATATGAATTGCATAATATGAAAGTGCTATATTTATGCTTGTTCCATAAAGCATTGCATATATTCCTTTCATGTAAAACAACCTCATAGTCACTTCGTTAGATATAGTCCCCAAACCTCAATACAAAAATATGAGTTTTCTGACTGACAGGGCTTTTATGCTACTTGACTATGTCCCACTCTCCCCCCA
>JAVCKT010097766.1:0-11363 GCA_032273925.1 Rhynchotus rufescens
AGTGAGCTTTACCATCAGGAGCAAAGGAAGCATTAAACATAATTACATTTAAGCTATTAACTCTGTGCAAAGAAAGCACATTGGGTACAAAATGACAGAGTGACCCCCAGACCTGTAACATTTTTACTTCAGAGCAGTGCTATTTGTATCAATGATTCAGAAAGAGTTACATGGTACTGTCAAGTGAAATGATTAAGAGATGACCTAATTTTCTGGCATTTCAAGTATCAAAAGATTTCCTGTGGCTGCACAGATCACATTTGACAACAGAAAAAAAAAGAAAAAAAGAAAAAGAATCACAGAATGGTTGAGGTTGGAAGGGGCCTCTAGAGCTGATCCAGTCCAACCCCGCGGCTCCAGCAGGGCCCACGGGGCACAGGGCTGTGTACCTGGCACAGGCAGCTGGTACCTGGTCTTGCGGCTCCGCCAGGCTGCTTGGCATCACGACTGCTAACATAACGTGAGAGGCCATGAAATGAATGTTCAAACATTTCTGGCTCGCATTTTAATTGTTTATCTTTTCCCACAAGAAGGTACCGTTGTCGTGACTGTTCAGAAAGAAGAGGCTTTGAGCAAGCACAGTAGCTGCAAGCAAGCAGTTCTATAACTCTGTGTCTGAGCAAAAGTTATTCCCATAAATTGCTTGGCCTCCTTTCCCAGTGAGATGGAAACCTTTTTGCTACGACCATTCTTAGGTTTTTTTTTTTCCTCTCCATGTTTCCACCATTCTTTTGGTTTAATTGTCACTATTTAGAGGGCAGAATTCACCACTGGCTTCCTAAAGTGACCTCAGCCTTGACTCACACCTCTTTGCCTTGGAAAGGGGGACCCTGAAACGTGTGAGCTGCCTCGGAAGAAACCGCGCTGCCCTGAGCGACTCCTTTTCCTCAGTCCAGACTCAAAGAGACACTAGCAACAGATTCTCAACTTCTCACCTCATTTTGAGCAGTCAAATCCACGTAACAAAGCCATTTTAAACTAAGAGTATAGACAAGCTCTGAAACGAGGCAACAGGGAGGTTTGGAAGAGTACTAAACGTAAAGGCAGTCCTTTCCAGGGCACCTCCAGCTGATACAGAAGGACATTCCCAGCCCATTGGTGGTTTTCACCGCGCAGGATTCAACAGGCTGAGTAAGTCAGGCGGGCTGAGTAAGAGTTGCTTAGTGAAGCCCCTTAGAGGAGAGCGTGGAGTGCCCCGCATGCACTCCACGGGGCCTCGGGAGACCCAATTGAAATGCGGGCCGCTAGTCCCGGCTTTTCCTGCCTCCTGGATTCCACGCTTTATTTACCACTTCCGAGGCAGGGCGCGCAAACAAAACAGTTTTGAAGCATTCAGTGCAAGCTGCAAGCAGAGCAACTGTGTCCAGCCAGCTCGTTAGGGAAAAGCCACTCGGGAGTGAACACAATTCAATGTGTAAAGTCAGAACTGCCTCAGGATCTATTTGCAAACTTAGCAGTCCTAACCAGGCACTGCCACAACAGCACCCTGAGCACAGCAGTTCAGGGTTACAGTTCTTGGAAATAGCCGCAACAGATATTTTCCTCCTGACTAAATATAATCTTCCCAGAGACGTCTCAGACCGGGCCTTAACTCTTCCGCTACGGAAGCCGCTGAAAGGTAGAAATGGTGCAAGCAGCAGCTCTCAGACAGGAGACTGCGAGGAGGAAAAAAGGGCATTCAGGAAGCCCGTCCTTTCAAAGCACACAGCTCCTTACCGAGGCACCGGCAGCTCCAGCTGCGAAAGTCTTAAAACGGGAAGAGTTCTCCTGGATTGGGTCAAACCCACAGGGCTTAGTCCACTCTTCTCGCTTCCTCCTTAGCCTGCAAGACAGCAACGGCCTAGGACATTGCTGAATTTTTTATTCATATATTTTGTTTCTGCTTATTTAAGTCTATTTCTCCTAGACGTACTACGGAGAGATTTAGTGTCCCCTTCAACCCCGCACTGGGTCTCCATAACGTAGCTGGCATCTCGCTGCCTCGGGCAGAAAGCAGAGGCCACAGCAGGCAGGCAACACGGGCTCCGCTGGGCTGCCCCCTTCCCACCCACCGCCAACCTGGTTTGGGGATAACTCCGTCAGAAAATCCCAAAGACCTGTGTGGTTTCAACAGAACCGGCATTAGGCAAAGCCACCAGTCTTACTGGCAAGAGGCAGCTTCAGTTTGGCAACATCTGTGTAAAGCAGGGGTGTTGTTCACATTTAAGTCACTTGAGCCCCATCCTCCAGAGCTCGCCAGCGCTGCAGAGAAACACATCAGAAGCAAAGTTTTAAAGCAGAAAAAGCCAACAACACTACAGCAGATCTGCAGAGCAAACAGCAGCAAAACAAGAACTGCACCAGCACGTTCAACCTAATCCTGTTGTTGGAGAGCCAGCTTTCCACATTATGCAATCTGCCAGGAGAGCAGTGCCAGAGGTGCGCTCAGAAACACGAAAACAGCCTGTGAACCTACAAAATGCAGGATTTCCCAACTACCGGATCTGTCAACCTGTGAACCAACCTACGTTTATAGTAAGTCAGTGGAAACCCAACTCTACTGAAACTTGGGACTTCTTCTAATTTCCTAGTTTAGAGGTGAACTATCATCTATCTAAACTCGCCAAGTTCAAGATGCAAAGCCCTCTGTAGAAGGGCAACAGTGCTCTTGCCTCTTCCCAATACACCTCTCGTGTCACCACACACCCCCAGTGCTACCCTCCTTTCTCCTGTCTTTTCCCTGGTGATGTTCCAAATATTTCCCAGCTTGTCCAGGAGTTACAATGCAGCTGGATTCCCCCCTCTCAATTTTTTTTTCCCTAAATTAGGACATTATCCCGAGGCTTCGCATCCCACTGTTGGGAAACCAAACTAGCAGCTTTTGAAGAGAACCTGGCTAGGTGTTCTCTTACCAAGGCGATGGCTGCACTAGCACAAGGCTTGTTTCTAACCAACAAGTTCCTCGAGCATCACACGGGCAGCAGCAGCAGCAGCCGAGCCCAGCCAGGGTTACTTGTTGGCGCGGATCAGGCCGTGGGCCCTGAGGCAGCGCCTTACGCGGAAGGCTGCTCCTCTCCGTCGCTTCACAGCTCCAAGGGGCACTCACAAACACGGGGCGCCGCGGGAGCGCGGCCGGCACTCGGCTCAGCACCGCTCACCTCTCCAGCCCCGGCACAAGGCTCCCACTAAACCGGGACCATGGGCCCAGCCCCTGGTGCTCCCGCTCAGCGCCAGGGCGCTGGGAAAGAGCAGCAGCGGGCAGCAGGAGCGGGCTGCTCCGACCTCGGGAAGCGGCGGCTCGGACGTGCTGCTGGTGAAGCAGAGCGCTCCTCCGGCGGGCAAGATCTAGATATTTATTCAACGTGACAGGTTCAAGCTACTTAACAATGGGAGGAGAGCGGGGATAAAATAATGGGGCGAGGATGTTATTAAGCGGAGAAGCAGCAGAATAAACACTGACGTATCTCATTGTACGGCTCAAGCACACGCGAGGCAGTGGGCCTTTGGTAACTAGGACAAGTGAGCTGTATCATGCAAAAAAAGGCTTTCAAAATATAGACTGTCTGCATTTTGTTTGGGTTTAAAGGCAGCAATCTGCTTGCCTGAGCTAGTGAATACATTGTCAGAGTTCCTCTGTTAAATAAAGAAGCCGGAATAGATTCTGAAGATGGAAAGTTTTCCACAGCAAACAAGCAGCGTTAGCCCCGGGCTTGTTTGCTGTGAGGAGCCACGTTGGTTATGGATGTGATGGCATCACTCAAAGGCAAGCTGCAGCATTCAGGTCACACACAGTTACCAGTAGGAAATAGGACATATGTTACTGGAAAAAAGCATCGTTGCTTATTGTGCAGCAGTATCCAATCCAGAATCTTAAGTGGGTGCCATAGCAAGCTATATAAGGCCCAGAAAATCCATCAGATCAGGTCTGTGTTGCCACATAGCCTGCTTTTCCAGAGGAGAAGCCTTCTCTTGCCATCAGTTAACAATTACGCTTAACTCTGGGCCAGGCAGCATTAACAAATTTACCCAAGCTACACCCAGCCTTGCTCATCCGTGAAGCCCCAAAATGCCCATGGTCGCCAGTGCTCCTGACTCACAGCCAGCTGAGTGCCATTCCCAGGAGCCTCCCGGCAGCCTGCCCGTCTCTCCCTCCTGCTCCAGCAATCACATCTCCTCCCGCACACCCCGCGCCGCAGGGAAATCCCGAGCAGGACTGGCCCCCAAGCCTGGCCTAGGCCTCCTCCCCAAGGCTCTCGGGGAGGATTCATTGTTTTAAGCATTTCTCCTACCCATATTTGTGTATACAGAAGCTCAGAGGAGGGACAGGCAGAAGCACGTGGCACTTTCCCGCTGAGGTAGCATTGCAGGAGGAGGTAAGCTCGCTCAGAAAGCTCCCTCGAGCACACGGGGCAAGTTGCAGAGCAACTACTCTGAGGTCTTCCTAAGGCTACCATGTCCTCTGGGAGGTGCAATGAAAGCCACACTCACAAGCCTGCACTGTCTGCAGGGACTGACTTTCCCCAGGGAATCCCTGCTGGCTTTAGAGGAATCAGCCCCACTCCGGGTCCAGCCCTCAGAAGGAGTTTCCTCCCCTGATCCCACCTCAGCTCTTACTGAAGAAAAGGCTGCTCCAAAGAGAAGGCCAGTGAACAGGCAACATGAAGCAACATTTTGGAACAAGGCAACTGCTCTTTGAGCAGGTGCCACCCTGCGGGGAGCATTAGGTGCTGCTCCCACCACCTCTGTACATAAATCTATAAGTCATCGGCCCACAGAAACCCTTGAAGTCATGGGGTGCCTGCAGACTCTGTCTTGCTTTGACATCACTTGGCTTCTTTTTACAAGGAACATACTGAGCTGCAGCACACACCTTTCTGCAATACTAAAATCAAAGATGGGACTTTGCTTCTATCTATCAGTCAGGACGGAGGGCTTGCTCCTTCCATTTTGGATTGGGAATTTGGGGAGAGAACAGGTAACATTCGATTTTGCCAGCCAATGATTCAAGAGTAAAGGAGTAAATAGTACTTCATAACTTGCACAGCACAAAAGATAAGTTTTCCATGCTTCTGTTGAAGTACAAAGGCTCCAAAGTGCAAGACAGCACACATCACATCTACAAGCTGACAATTCCATAGCCTAATCCAAGCATACAGCACCAACAGGGAACAGCTCCAACTATTAAAAAAACACATTTATTTAGAAAAATATGAAATCAAGAACAAAGTAACATTAAAAGCTCCAGGCTTCATGGGAAAGATTATCTTGCTAACTAACTTCACCAAGAACAACTCTCAATTATTTCCTCAGGGCACAGAAACCTATGGGTATCACAGCTGCTTCAGAGCCACAGAGCAGACGGGCATCTTAAACAGCGAACCTGTGACCAGCCTCGACCCTGCCAGGCTCCCCTAGACATGCTCCTGTCCTGTAACCCCTCAAAGACTTTTTCCTGTGCCACAGGCCAGCACCTAGAACAACTGCTATATCAGGGCATGGGATACTCCAACCAAAAAAACGGTAGTATTATACTAAAAAAGTGAGCATGGTGCAATACATCCGACAAAACCAGGATTTTCCTGCGTTTTCTTGACTTTTTTTTTTTTTTTTTTTTGCTTAAGCACTAGCTCAGCCACTTCACTGTACCACACCACAAAGCTGCTATGTTTTTATGGCACATTATAAGTTATTGCTTCAGATGTAGACGTATTTGTCAAGTTTCTCTATACATGGCTTAAAAGGGGCTGTCCAGCTTTGCAGGCCCAACTCCTGTAGAGCAATGTTTTGCAGCTACTGTCCTGCGAAGACCACCGGGAGGGCAGGAGCTCTGGAGCAGAAAGGTGCCAGGGATGTTTGCAGAGCAGGACCTGCAGCTTCATCCCACTTGCACGGTCACAGGTCCACTTGCACTAGGAAGGGGAATCTGAAGCATTAAACATAGCAGCTCCGGGCTCACATGAAAGATACTCTCACTTCATGCAGTACAGGTGAGATCCCACCGTGTTTTCTGTAGTTTTGAGGAGCAGAAAGCAAATCTGCCACTCAGTGACAGATAAATCCTCCTTCTGAAGGGCCTCGACACCGAAAGGCACAAGCCTGTCAGCTTGGGACAGCAACAGCTCAGATAAGTATTGCTCTTCCTCAAGCAAGCCAGCCCAAAGGGAAGCATCAAATACATTTGTGACGGAACTTCAAAGCAGCTGTATCAACAAGTTCACTTCTCATCAAAAAAGCCTACAAGCAACACTCACACTTATCCCAAGCTTAGGTGTTATGTAAGAGCGCATCTTCAAAGCGCATTATTTTATTAAGGACTAGATAAAGAAATTCTAGTCACAATACAAAAACAAACTTAGTCAAGCACAAGAGAGGACCAGCAGAGGACCACAGGTATTTTTTAGCCACCCTGAAAGTGTCCTCAGCAGACACTGTCCACTCAGAGATAACAGGTCTACACTACAACACAAGCAGCTGAATTCCCAGCTGAGCACAAACACCAATGTTGCTCCCCCAAAACTCCCGAGTTTACCTCAGTTGCAACTAGAGATCATAAGAAACTGAACACGTAGAGTCCTTATTTATGCCCTAACTGAATGCTACACAGGAGGAAATGGGCTATTCTGAAGCAAACACAAATAAAACTTTGTTGAGTTTGGGTCATTGGTCTCTGTTTACTTTTTCCTCAGAATCTTTCCTAACAACTCAAGCGTTTCCCACCAATTTCTGCTTTATTTTACTGTTGGGTTTAATGTCAAGAAGAACACGGCTTCTGAAGCTTGCACAGACTGAAGGTTTAGAGGCTGTTCTCAAATGCCCTAAAATCCCATCCAAGCCCTACAGTTTGTTGCTTGCACATTTCAAATCAAAATCCAACAGTGAAACACCATGACCAGGCCAAAGATGCTTGATCTTCTGCATTTCCCGGTCTCTTTATCATTAAAGCAGCCAAAGGACCGTGCCACGCAAGGACACTCATGGAGCTCATAGAGCACCTGAGGGGTGCAGAGCCACGGGACCAACTTACCGGTGAAGACGACAACCCCTTAACTACATCGTCACCATCTAAAATTAAAGCGCAGTTTAAAACACAAGTCTGCTCACCTCTTCCAGTCTTCCTACCACAGATCATTTGGACCAAAGATTTTAGATGCCTTCTCTTTACTCTTCTTCCCCAAGTCTTATTTTGGGATACAGCCAGAAGCAACTCAAGGGAGGTTACACCAACGGACACCAAATCCTTGGGATGCCTTAGAGGCGAACATCGGAAAGCCCAGCAGCAGTGGGACACCCTCCACAGACGAGGTAAGAATGCTGGGTATATTTTGTGCACAAATATCAGGATCTCCATACACTTAACAAGGACTGGGCAAAAGTATAGAGAAGGGGAAAAAACAATCTGGCCAAATTTTATTTCATCAATAGCTTCAGCATAATAGAAGAACTGTAATACTACCTGGTTTAAATTAGAGGGTTTTTCTAGCTTGCTAACTGGCTACAGGGACAAGGAGTAGAATACAAGGTGCAAGCCTGACACTTGCTACCAAAAATAAAAACCAAGCCAGTGTTAAACAGTTGTTTCCCTTCGATACCTGTAAGTGCTAAGCATTTTTAAGACTCTCTTAAGACATGCAAACATACTGCTCATTTCCCTGCCTTGAGTTTGCCCATTTAATCGCCAAGCCTGGTCAACGTTTCCAATCTCATTTATTTTCAGTTAAAGAGTACAATAAATCTTGCATACTACACCAGCATTCCTCTACACCCACACAGCAGTTTCCAGCCTGAACCACAATGCCACCTCTCTTCAACTGGAAGTCACTTTCACCAAGGGGGAAAAAAAAAAAAGAGTCTGTGATAAGGAATGAACAACTCGGCAGCCTCAGAAACACTCACAGCCCAGTCAATCCAATTCAGCTTCCTGCTCAAAGGTGAAGTTTGCTATAAAACTGTTCCAGAACTGATACGTTTGAACGTTTTTACCAGAATCCTGGAGATCTCTGAAGCAATCAACTAACAGTGTAGGTATTTTCCTATTAATGCAATGCAATTATGGGGAGCCAGTCTTCCTATCTTAACAGGAATCAGCATTTCCTACGTGCCTGGTTCCTCCCTTGGACACGAAGTGCACATGGTGCTCGAGAGCCTATTTGCTGCCTGCAGTGGCTGGGGCTGGGTGGGGTGCCACTGCTAGGTCTGGCCTGGCCGGCAGCCTGGCCGGCACCCTTTGTCACAGCGACAGCTCTTCCCTCTGTGCTGGCCCTGCGGCGCCGTGTCCAGCTCCACACGCTGCCCCAGGCGAGCCTGTAAGGCGGCTGGGTCTCTGCAGAGCACTGAGGGCGCTGCCATGACGGGGGGAAACGCCACAGCTGTTTACACCTAGGCCCAGGTGAGCAGCCATACAGGCTGTGGGGACAGGCACGCTGTGCCTGGCTGCTCTCTCCAATAAGGAGCACTTCAAACGGTGGGATCGTAGAGCTGCCATCACCTTGCCTCTCTTCCGAAGCGCTTCCCCACATCTGCCTCCTGCCCCAAAGGCCCATTCACAGGGGGCTTGTCCCCTTTATTAGACCCAACCTCGGCGAGGCGCTCAGCTAGGGGCAGCACACGGAAAAGGCCCTGCCGGTTCATCCCCATGCGAGGGATGTGTCGGCCCCCGCGAAGCCCCGGCCGCTGCGGCTGCACCTCGCGTGCCGATGGCACGTGTTGTTGACCTGCACAGGCCTGAAACCACACTGCAGCGTCGGGTATTTGTCTGTCATGTACAAACAGAAGAGCTCTGCTAAGCTCCTCGAGGCTGTGGAGTCTCCTTCTCTGGAGACCTTCCAAACCCGCTTGGACACAGCCCCAGGCCCTGTGCTCTGGGTGACCCTGCGTTTGCAGGCGGTTGGACAAGATGATCTCTAGAGGTCCCTTTCCAACCTTAAGGATTCTATGATTCTACTATTGCTTACAGATGTCTCAAGTCAACACCTTGCCCAAATCCTGCCCACATTGTAATATCTGAGCTTTGCAGGTGATTTTCCTCACACATAAAGAGCTGAAGTACATAAGTCAGGCAGCAGTTAAATGAATAGAACGTGTCTGATCCCGGTCCCCAGACAAGCCACAATTACTCGACAAATATGATTTAATTCCATCCCTCCCACGGTACAAAACAGTAATGCCGCAATGAGCCTGTAAAAGTGATGGAGAAGGCACAGAAGGAGAAGCTTCCATCACTTGGGCATGCAGCAGGAAAGCTCTCGGCAAGAAATGCAGGAGCTACATGTGATGAATCACACACTCATTTGCATGTCAATATCCAAATCACTTACAGTTTTCTACAGTTGAAGTGGTATCTTTAAGATCTGGGAACAAACTCAAAAACAGGCAAGAATAAAAAACAGTTGCATGCAGCCTACCCAAGCCAGGTGGGTGAAATCTGATTTTTTCCCATGCCAAAACGCTGCTTCGGGCACGAACAAAAGACAGAGCGTCTCCAGAGTGGAGCTAGGGAAACTCCCGAGCACTTCCACAGAAGGCATTATTGATTCCAATGGCTTTTGTTTAGAATACAAGACGATCAGAAAAATCTACACAAGTCAGCACTTCAAAAAAAGGGAAGCGGCAAACCACAATTCTTCATTATGTTGATATTTCCTGGAGAAACTCATCCAACAAGACGCTTGCCTGGGAAGCGAGGCATGGCTGAAGGCAGTGGCATCGCAGCCGGTACGTTCCACACGCCGGCGGTGGGTCGGTCCCTGGGCCTGGCCATGGAAGTCTCCACACAGATGCACCCACATGCCTGCTCTTTGAGCACCCAAAGCACTCCCTGCCCACAGGGCTAGCACCATGGCAAATGCCGTGTAGGAAAAGTGCGCTCGTGTTACCCGACCAGGAGAAAACACAACAGGGGTTGGAAAAGTCACTGAGAGGCAAGGTCAGGAAAGTTAAATATGACTGTTTGTCTACTCCTCTAGATAATCAAAAGAGCCAATTGGCTTCCGCAAGCTAAGGGTCAGATATTGAAATTTTGTTTACAGCCTCAGATTAATAAGCACTCAGACAGCTAAGCTTTATACTGTCCATGGGGAAAAAAAGAGATTTATATATACTAAAAAGGAAGCAAGAGAAAGCAGTTGTGTCCTGCCCGGGCCAAACGTGCCCTGTCGTGGTTGTGTCTGCGCTTCTGCAACAGCCCCGCCGCGCTGTTCCACGCTGCAGCTCCCGCCCGCGCTTGCTTGGCCTGTGTTTGCTGCTCGGTGCCTCCCGCCTCGAGCCTCTCGCAGGGCACAGCGCCTAGAGGCGGCAGTGCGGAGGCAAGCAGCAGCCAGCGGGCAGGCCTCCCGTGCAACAGTCCCACACAGCCCAACACCGGGAACGGGAAGGTCCAAGGCAGCCGGAGCAGAACGCACGGGCCGCACTCCCGGCTGCGGGCTCTGCTCGGCTTCACGCCGCTGGCGGGACCTGCTGCAGCTCCCAGCGCCCGGCTTCCACCGCTTGGAGACACAGGCAGCAGGACAGGAAAGCCCACAGTCTTTGCCCTCTGGAAAGAAAAACACACTAACAAAAAGCAGAAAACCCAAACGCAGTGCAGCTGCAAAGTTCCTCATTTTTGCTGTCGTCTCAAAACTGCTTTCTTATCCTAAGTGACAGGTGACAGCCTTGACGGCTGCCTCTGCTGATAGAGCCACTCTACCTTGTTCTCATCATTCCCCAAGAATCACTTTAGAGCAGCTTTCTACAAAGATACAAGCACATTTCTCAAGTTTGCGCTTCTGAATGTTGTAAACAAACTATATCATAATTTGTTTGTTTGGGTTAAACCTTAACACACCTGAAATAAGTGTTCCCTCTCCTCCAACAAGCACCCAAAATCCTGACAGCTGCTCAAGTGTCCTTCAAATTCAAAAGGAAGGCTTTCTTTTTGCCTAGATAACAATTATTCTATCAAATTTCTGCCATTACAGAAAAAGTATCACTGGACTCGGACACAATTTACAAATATTCCCCCAAACCAAGGACAAGTTTGCCATCCTAGTACTCACAGAAAAGCTAAGCTTTCATTAATACTCATTTAATATTGTCAAACCTGAATCATGCAACTTGCTCCCCCAACATCCTCGAATTTCTTAAATATCATTCCTTCACTCTGGGATTGCTTGCTCTCAAATTTCTTCTTGGAGATGTAGAATTCAGTCCTGCATCAGAGAGGCAGCTGAACAGACACAGGCCCTTCTTCTCATCCCACTCCCAGTTAGATTTCAAGGATTCAGTCAAGTGACTGAGTTACAGAATAACAGAGCGGTGGACATTGGAGGGGACCTCTAGAGATCATCTAGTCCAACCCCCTGCTCCAGCAGGGACACCCAGAGCACGGGGCACAGGGCAGCATCCAGGCG
>JAVCKT010097767.1:10723-31374 GCA_032273925.1 Rhynchotus rufescens
GAACCCTTTAAAGCTGTCAGAGTTGATGTAAGTTATGTTTGCTCTGAAAAGCCCTGATTAAACAGGATTCTTTGGGGAGCTGAACTAATTTCCACATTCACCTTTAAACTTTTGGCATGCAGTCATCACTCTGAAAGCTCCATTCAGCAGACTTGCGCTGACCTCCTGTTGCGTGAGGCATCCGTCTCCTGGAAGAAGTGAACAGCCAGTTCCAAAACACGATGGGGAGAGTGTTGCTGGGGGCTGGCAGTGCCTTCTGGCCCTGACTGCACAAATCTGGAGCAACTCCCTTGCCTGTTGAGTTTGGATTAGTCATGTGAGAGGAAGAGTGGCATAATGGTACAGTTAGGGGGTATTTTGAGGGCAAGCTCTACGTTGTTGGTATGAACAAAGATCCAAACCCTATGATACAGAAATGCACCTCAACTTTCATTGCATCTCGTTCTGCCTTTACTTGTAGTTGGGTTTGTCACAGCTGACTCCTGCCAATGGTGGAGAGGAAGAGCCAGGCCCATGGCAACTTGTTCCACAATGACCTTTCCAGTGAAGAGTCAATATGAAGAAGCACCTGGAGAGCAGCAGGCTTTTGACTCCACATAGCACTGGCTCACAGGACGAGTTTACTCACATGGATGTTGAAACTGCCAAATACTAGGTAGGACCACTGCCCACTAAGGGCTTCCCAGCAAGACTGAATTTTGCCAGACAATAGGTAGAGGTTTGAGAGGTGAAGGCTGAGGCTGTGGAAAGCTCTGCTCCTTCTCTGATGGTCTTGTTGGACGCAGCTGGAGAGTGATTTAAGTGAGAAATGTCTCCCTTGATGCTTGGATGCCTTTTTCAAGGACATGAACTTGTCTGTTTATTATCTCATTTGTAGTTCATTTAAGTTGTCTTAACATCTCTTGAGGGAAATGTGCAGGTTTCTCTACCTGCATGTGGGCAAAGGTTGACCATCTTGCTTAGGCCATCTCGTTTGGCAGGACCATGCAGTGTTTGCAGCAAGGTGACCCTGAGGAGGTGCTCGAGGAGTGAGTGTGGGTGGCCCCTGAGGAAACCCAGGGGGCTCAAGAACCACAGAGGGGCTGCAGATGAGGACATGAAATAGAGACAAGAGTGATGCTGGAAGGCAGCAATATGGAAGACCAGTACTGGGCCCAAGCACTGCAAGAAGTTCAAATTTTAGTTCAAACTTAACTAAATTTTCTGTCTCCTTTGTTTTCTGCCACCAACTTTCGCTTGCTTAAAGAAAAGTGCAATTTTATTTACTGTAGCTAAGGAATAAAATGGAAAATCATTCAAAATTCAATTAAATACTTCTAAATGAAAACAGCATTTAGAAGAAAAAGTACAAAGACTTGATCTTATATTAGTTGACTTAATAACTGTTTCTCATAAATTCAAAAAAAGACGAGGAAGGGCAAAGAATAAAATACCTGGTTACATTTAGTTTTCTTCTAAAAATCAGGTGGTTCCATCTAACTCAGTTGACTAGGACAAATATTCACTATGATGTGGTTTCTTAAAGACCTGATGTGTCTTGGGACAGCAATGTAAAACTTTATGCAGAGAGCAAGCAATGAATCAGTGAAGTGTGTATATATTCCAGAAATAAGTGTTTATTATACATTTGTTCTGAATTTCCACAGCCCTGTTTTTCCTGGATGAATGAGGTAACTTGCATGAATTTGTCTAATTTTTCTGGCTGATTCAAACTGGAAGAGCTATATCATCCAACTTAAGAGTTTGGTCCTGAATGGGAGATTGAGGTGACTTAAAGTACCAAAGGACTGAGGACAAATCTAATGTGATAATGTATAAACACACCTGTTGCAATTGTGTCACTACTGCTATTCTTTCCGTAGTGAAAGATAGTATAACACCAAGAGTGATATAGGTGAGGTGAATTATTAGCAGTATGTTTGCAGAGGTAGAAAAACCCAAAGAACACTGTTAAAATGGAAGCGAAAGCCAGGGCTATAAAGCAGCTTCAAATAGGATGCAGTAAAAGAGAAAGCTTTTAGATGTATATACATTTTAAAGCTCAATTATAGGACCATTTTATGCATAGGCTGTTATATTGTGAACTGACCTTGAAGTAAGCATAAAAGAATAGACTTAGGGCCATTGTTTTTCCAAAGCTTTTAGTAATATAGCAAACAACTGCAGTATATTCCTCTTCCAGAAACCAACTTATAGGGAAGAATGTTCTGTTTCTCTGAAACTTCTCTAAGTGAGAAGCTGGTTCAGGAAATGCTTCTTTATCATCTCTGAAAAGATTATTTGTGCTTTCCCCAGGGCAGGGGCTGGAACCTGCATAGAGCAGTCAGCTATGACCTATGGTGTCCACTGTGCACATAAATAGAGGCCTGGCACTTCTCCCTAGCACTGAAATGTTCTGTGAATTGGATAATAAAACAAAAGATCTGTGTGTCCATAAAATTAACCCAGCTACCAAGAGAACTGTTAGAGATACGCTTGCAACCACGATCCATCTGTACATAGAATTTTGTTGATGCCTTCCATGCACTCCTACCCTGTGGTCATTGTTCAGATAGCTTTACCCCCTACATGAAAAAAATATGGGGCTATAACCGTCTGAATCTTTGTAATGCAGTGGATGCAACTTTTTATTTCTTTGTTGGAGGAAGAGATTACATCAGACTGATATTCTTGATCCGACTGTGATTTGAGAACATGTAATGCTGCCTCTGGATGTGGTGAAAGAGTTGATCCACCCAGCGGGCCCCCAGTTTCCCTGCAGACACCTAGCAGCACCTCTGCTTATACAGGAAAAATGGCAATAAGGGTGCATAACTGTTCAGTAGTTTCCTACGGACCTGGTGGTAGGCTATGTAAAGGTACGTTACTATTTTAACTGTTATCACAGCACTAATGTTGTGTTGTAATCACTCTTCTCCTGTATCTGTCACCAGATGGCTGTTGTTGATGACTTATAGCATTCTATTTCAGACCTCATTAACCAACATAAGAGCATCTATGTGCTAATTTCATCCTGTCAAATATTATTTGTAATAAATAGCCAGATAGTTTCACCCAGAGGGGTTTATTGGCTAGTGCAGTAATGAGTGAGTGCTGCACACTGCTCTTATGGGGCTGTTGCTAGCAAGTACGTTGGGTGGATGCACCTCTGCTCAGCAGCTGTGTGTTGTACAACCTTTCTTGCTCGATGTCATTAACATGAATGAGAGTCAGCACTTGTTTGATAGTGCACTCGATAGACTAGTAGATCTAGACAGACAGATCTACTGCACTAGGTACTCAATAGTTTGTAGGATCATTCCCAATACTTAGGGAAAAAAGTACTCTTAGGAATTTGTTAAAAGCTAGAACTGTTGTGGTGTGGTGGATGCCTGCCTAGGTGAACAGATGGTGCTTCTCCTGTGTTTTGTTTTGTTACTGCTGTCACGAAGAGGGAGAGATGCTGTTTAAGGGGAAATGTACAAGTATTTTTTGGCAGATGTTGTCCACTGGGTCTCAGAATAAGAAAAACAGCCTGGATTTCATGTTGCTGTGATCTCTATTTTGAGGACTTGTGACATGTGATGGACTCTCTGAAAATTGTGTTTTGTTAGTAGGCAGGGTAAAGCTTAGAACAGGATTTAACAACAAGCTTTCTGCTCTCAACAGTCTCTCAAGACCATACTGGAGCACTTCTTGTTGTTTGCCTTCACTGGATCACCTAGGCAAGTCCACCCTGGAGAACCAAGGTCTGCACTTTTGTCTTGCAAAGCCAGGTAAGCCAAGGTTTCACACTGCAAAGCTATGTGTAACTTTAGTTCACTTCCAGACGGAGCTGCTGGCTCAGGCAGGAAGATTCCTGGAGTCCCCTCCAGGGTCCTTTCTCCTTTTGTGCCTTGGGTCTCCAGAAGCTTCATCTCAGGAGACTGCGAGAGAATTTGGCTGGTTGGCAGCCAGATGAGCAGCAGTTGTCCTGGTTCTCTTGCCTCCCTCTGCTGACTTCTAGCTGTGGTTCCTGTGCAGTCTGTGTGCATGGCCTGACGCTCGCTGAAGTGTTTCTGTTGCCAGACAAATGTTTCGGCAGCCGCAGTCTGACTCCAACTGCTCGTAAAATCCCATTTACAGGATTTCCTCTCTGATTTGCATGGAGGCAGGCGTCAGCATTGGCTACGCTTCCCACCGCGCTTCTGGCAGCTTCTGCAGTGCAATGCTGCAGGAGGTTGGCACCATGGTCTGGGATCCTGAAATGTTCTTGGAGCTCTATGGGTGGTCCTATTGTGCCACCAGGCCCTAGGCTGTGTCTAAAAGTGGGCTTTTTAAACTTGGAAAACTTGATAACAGGATTTCTTTTGGACTTTTACAGCTTAATTTACTTCAGAGCGTTTGGTTTTTAGATGAGCTTTCAGGTGAGCCATTAACAAAGTGCTCCTTTGTTAGGAAATTCTTCAGTCTGTTTCCATGTGCTGACTCGGAGAAAGGCAGAGCATCCTAGAAAAAGCTTTGGAGTATCCAAACCAGTAGCAAAGTTGGTGAGTTCCCCGCTCTGACCTAGGTGCAAGGTGCTCAGCTGGCTGAGTTAGAGACTTGTGACCTGGCAGGTCAGTACTCAAGAAATCCTGCTTGACAGAACTGATTGGAAGACTCATTCTTGGGGGGAAAAATATATATTTGTGCAAAAGCCAAGCAGTGCTCTGCCTGTGCCACTTGCAGCCTGGCCTAATCCTTGGCACTGGGCTCCAAGTCCTCCCAGAGGTCTTGGGCCAAATCAGTGACTTGCTGGCAAGCTGTTCTTGACGTGTTTTGTTGGGGTACAAAGATGTTGTTTGGCAGCGTGTGGTGCCATCCCGCTACTGCCATGGTCTGTAGCCGCTCTTGAATGAAGGCGGGTGGCCCCAGCTCCTGCCTGTGTTTTCCAAATGTCCCTGTCACTTGAACATGACAACTTTAGGGGTAAAAGTCAGATGTTTCTTAATAGCATCTGTCTCAACATTGCTCTTACTAGGAAGTCAAACTCCCGTTTTTCTTTGTGGAGAATGGTAGCTGTGCTCTGAGAAATGTTCTTGATAATTTAGTAGGTATTTTGTCTTCTAACGAGCTATGTTGATTTCTAAGCTGTGTACTCCTCGCTAAGTGAGGACAATGAATTGCAATAAAACATTAGAGGACCCATTAATGTGAAGGATGTTAAATCTTTGAAAACTAAAAATGAAGCTGGTGAGCCATCTAGAATATTAGCACCTGAAAAATAAAGAATTTTAGAAAAGAATTTGAACATTAGGTAGTATCAAGTGCGCACAACCAAGATTGTGTGCAGATGAAAGTGGTGGTTTCTGATACTAGTGTTTTGAAATGATAAATATAATTGTTTCTACATTTTGAGTAAGAAATGCTTTACTGTCAGTATTTCAGTGTAGTGGAATACTCTCAAAATCAAAATGTTCAATACTTTTTCAGGGCTTCATTTTGAATGAATCAATTCCAGCCTGGGAAAGGCTTTTTGGCATTTTGCATTTACAGACCTTTTAAACTGTTCTCTATTTTAGAATTTTGGGGAATGTTTTAATGCACAGATGGTGCTTTAGATGAGGGTGGTAAATTATCAACATGATAATGATCTTGGTCTTCTAATTTTTTTCTTCATTATTGACCTCTACCTACCACAAGTTAGACTTTCTGGAAAAACAAACTAATGATTCTGACAATGAGCTAGCCTGGCACTTAGAAAACAAATCAGATTTTAATTTTGCCTTAGAATGATATGAGCATGTCTCTGGGAGCAGCAGGATATATACTGGTTAAGGTAAATCTTAGATTAATAACTTGCTCCATGATAACTTGCTCCATGAACCATGGGGGATATGGGAGAGTAGAAAAGAGCTACTTTGTGGCCACGTTTTTATGCTTGTGAAGTAGCTCCTGCCTTGAGCAGATCTGGGGCCAGGACCTGCTCAGAGAGACTTGCTGTAGCCCAAGATAAATAATATGTAATAATAAAATAATATAATGTATTATATTATTATATATAATAAAAATATAATATGTATTTTGGGGGAGATAAAAATGCTGTTGTAGGGTCCTGACAGGAGGGAATGCAGAGCAGAGAGCCTGTTTCGGGGTGACTCTGCTGCTGGTCCTGCAGCACCATCTCAACAGGCCTTGGAAACCATCTCTAACCAGCTGGTGGAGCGGGTGAGGAATCCGTATCCCTGAGGGATCCAGGGGCAAGCTGGGGGCACAGGGAGCTGGGAATCGCGGGGCGGGCAGAGCTGGTCCCTCGAGCAGCACAGCGCAAACAGGGCATAGCTGAGATTTTTTCCTGTGCCCTCGTAATGAGCAGCAGATGCCCTGACTAAAGTTTCCTGAGCAGGAGGCACATGGGAGGGCTCCTTGCCAGGACAGAGATGAACTTGGCTAAAACAGGGTGGCTATGCTTTTTTTTTCTATTAGAAAATGCCTTTTTCATCAAAGCTTGACAGTGGGGGCAGGCAGGGATAGGGGACACAGTAGCACTGTCCCACGCTAGCTGGTAGCCTCGTGGTGCCTCTGGGACACAGAAGAGCTGAGTTTAAGCCTTCCTCTGGTTTGGATTTGCTCCACGTGAGCATGAGCAACTCCTGCAAGCTGCTGCATTTCCCCGAGAGCTGCCGCTTCCCAGGCCCTCTTGGTCCAGCCAGCCTGGGAAGATTCCTGTGGGAAGCTGAATTTATTAACAGTTTAAGCCTGGTGTGGAGCAGACTGACCTCAGGTAAGGGATGAGGAGGAGGCGGCTATGATCAAGCAGTCCCTAAAGAGCCTGCACTTAAGAGTAAGTGTTGTGGCCACACTAAGAACTGATGGAGGCAGAGATGGACAAGGCATGGAAGAATGAACCATGGATGGGGAATGTCACAGGTCTGCATTTCACAAGCTCCTATTTTTGTTTCATAGTGTTTTCATAACAACTGGTAAATATGGCAAGTAGCAACAATCGTCTGTTTGAGTCTACACTTTTATATTTACTGTAAATCCAAATGTGCAGATGGGAGCCTGTCCCAGGGTGGGTGTGGAACTGGAGCCTCCTCCTTTTGAAGTCCTCTACTTGCCAGAAGTGACTAGCCTTCCTGATGACTGCTTGGATCTTTTTTATTGCACTTTAAGCTCAATTTTGACTGCATTAGAAACAAAAGGCAATGAACTGGAAATCTGTTTATAGATCTTAAAGCAAGAAATATTTTGTGAGCAGGATTGCTAAATAGCAAACAATTTCTCTTGAACCAAGTGCAGGCAAGGAAAATCAAGATATAAAACATTCACAACTGCCTTAGGAGTTCTGCAGAAACGAACTAACTTTTGCCTTTTTTTGTGAAAATGGCTTGAAGGAATCTGGCATTTCATACACTTGCCTATAGATTACCCCTTAATGTGTGAATTTGCTTTCCCACAGCTCGAGGGATGTGTTTGGAAAGGTCAGTCCCACCTCCCAGCTGCTGCAGGGTTGAAGGCTGTGTTCAGGTGCAGCCCAGATGGGAACCTGCTGCTCCAGGACGGGCTCCTGCAGCTCCCTCGGTGCTGCTGGACACCCTGGTCGCTTTGTGTCCTCACTGCCAGCGGCACCCTCCAAGGGGAGGGCTGGAGCATCATCCAGTTGATTGCTCTGAAGGTGATGGAGCAAATTCTGGAAATAAAAATGCAGCAGTGCAAATGGTATGTTTGCTGCTATGGCAGCTGCAGGCATGGAGCTCTCCACGAGGCTGGAGCTATCTGCAGGCTGCTGCTCAGTTTAGGCTTTGGTGTGGGATTGTGCCACCCCAGCCAGAGCATGGGGAGCACAACGGCAGGAAGGATCCAACCCTGGTGTGTGTCTTGGAGTGGCTGGGAAATTCTAATTCTGCTCTGTCCCACTGGTGCAAATAGGGACATCGGGCTTTTAAATGCTTTCTGCTAACTTGAGAGCAATCTGAGTTTTATGTAGCAATTAATAATGTGGTATATGTTCCTTACAGATTTATTGGTCTCTATATTCTTGAAGTTATGGTTGTTTTTACTGAATTGGAAGCTCTGAAATATGTAGTATAGTATCCTAAGACTAAACACTGTCACTCTTAAAAGTGAGAATATCTGAATACCAGAGAGGAACAGAGATTAAAACAGTGCTTTTCAAAACTCTTTTCATCCACCTTTTTTCATGACTGCAAGAAAGTGATAGGACCTGAAGCCATCTTTGGGAATGTGCAAGTATTGAATTAAAGCGGAGAAGGAGTTCTTTGCATTGCTAGGATATAGCATCTTATTTTGCTTCATGCATAGTGATACAGACTGATTTCATATTTAAGACTGAAAAGGCATGATATGGATGGCTACCTGACCAAGATTCCTGTAACTCAAACAGTGCCATAAGACAACCAGAGAGCAAGTAATACTGCTTTTCTGATCAATTTTGAGATGTTCAAGCAAGAGCTTGACCCTTTCTTGCTCCAATCCATCCCTTTCAGCCTCTGTTTTAGGAGAATGTTGTCAGAGTTGTCTAATGTTTCCATTACAACTGGGCTTGAATGATCAGTGTGTCTCCCTCATGTCCTATTCCTGCGAGGAACGTAAGGGTCTTCCTTATGCTCCGAGTCTTCCCTTGTTGCCCAAGGAAGGTCTGTTGTTGGTGTCCAGTGCTGTGCTCTGGAGCTTGAAGGATCCTTGTACTTTTGGGGCAGGCAAAGACTGCTCTGCTGATACTCACCTCATTAGCAGTTGAAAGCCTCTGGAACAGCCCCAAATGTGCTTTAATTGAAGCTTACTTTAAAAAAGTCACTCATTAAATTACTGTAGTGGTTGAGAAAGGACCTAAATAGAATAAAGATGCAATATTTGCTATAAAAGTGTCATTTAGTTTTGGAAAGGGACTGAAATGTGTAGATTTCTAGCAGAAAAGGACAAGAATTTGGGCAAATGCCTTTGCTAGAGCATCTCATGGGACATAATGGGATTTTTTGCTTAGCTTGCTTGCATTTTGTGGTCTTATCTCTATTTTATATGGCCAAACTCCTTCCCTCTTCCTCACCTCACTATGTTGCTCTGTACCTAGAAAATACTATGTTTAGGTATGATTGGTAATTCACATACATAGTTTAAACACTACTTTTAACTATTCTGTTTCCCAGGGTGGAGCCAGAGCTCCAAGCCAAATTATTGTTATTGTAATTTGAAATGGTGCAAATTTATGGAGACTAATCTGTTGGGAAGCATATGCCAAAGCAGTGTTCAGCTGATTGAGTACATTATCTAGTAACTGCTAATAACTTCTGCTGTAATGATCCATAGCCTAATTTTGATGGGAACGTTATTTAACCTGAGGAAGCTTGTGAGACTAGAAGGATGAAATCAAAGTTATTGAAAAGTAGCTGGTGAAAAGGTTGTGGTGATAACAGTATCACAGCTCTGATAGAGCAGCCAGACGGATGGACTGCATGACCTTTGTTGGAAGGCAGATGTGCTGTTGCGTGGTCTGGCTCGTGGGGTAACTGTAATTAAGGTGTACAAGGTGATAAAATGGCAAACTATCAAAACTCATCCTATTCAAAGGATACCCGAAGGGATTTCCAAGCCAGAATTTTGCAGAATTAATATTGAGAGAAATTGCTGGGAAGCAACAAATTGTTTGTCAGGATTGCTGAACGTAGGCGTCTGACAACTGAAAGGAGCTTTCTGCTCTGTGCCAGGCAGTTTGGGGCTCCCTGTGACTTTGGCCCCAATAACAAGAGCTGCTCCAAGCCTGAAGCCCTCAGTACCAGAGACCTGGTGTCCGTGGGTGTCTGCAGATGCCTGCACTGAGTCCAAGTGGCAGCGTCCCTGTGGCTGTGGGCCAGGGCAGCCCAGCAGGAGATTCTTGATGTTCCACATAGACTCAAGCTCATAAATCCTGGCAGGGATTCCCTGACTCTCTAGACAATTCATTATGGAAAATAATTAACGTTTTTCAGTGGAAATGTACTTGGTCAGAGATTAATTTGGAAAGTCTGAGGATTGCTGTGGGCATTCCAGGTGCAAAGGCATTGTGTGAGGAAGATGCTTGGGATCAGCAGCCATCCTTGAGATGGAGTTGTGTGGAGGTGCTACAGAAACACTGCTTCTCACCCTGCTGAGCAACCCAAGGAGGTTGCTTTGGCTCATTTCAAAAACTTTTCAGAGAAGACATCAGTAAGCCAGGCTGCCCAGAGCTGCTGTGGAGAAATAACAAGTAGGAAGGTAAGTTTCCCAGTTTTTGCTGTTTGCCTGCAGCTCTCATTAATGTTTTCCTTGCTATTGTTTGCAACTGTGGTGTAGTCTAAAGGGGCTGGAGCTCAGCAGTGCTTCATCCAAGCATCACGTGCAGTATAGACAGAACCTGGTGGCCTTCCCCTCCTTTCTGTTATCTACTCATTCACACCACACTGATGCTGTGGGCTCCCTTGATCAGGATTTTTCTAGGTCATATTGCAGTTTGCTCAGATTTAGTCAGTTAGCTTCCTGTACAGTATCAAATTGAGTATGATGAACCAATTTCCTATTTTTAGGCAATCAAATGACCCTTTGCCAATCCCACTCAGCATGTCCTATTGAAGAGTGCTGGGGTAGCTTTGCATTTGAGAAAGGAAATACGCTGATGAATCAGGAAGAGCCACAGCCTCCCAAAAGGACTTGTCTCTTCCTTACAATAAGGCATCTTACATTGTAACCTTCCCTGCATTTTTAATAAGCTCTTGTGCTGTCAAACCTGCACTTGACTATTTTTTTAATCTAGTTATGAAAAGGGTTCATGAAAGCTAGATGATTGAGGGGCTGGTGTTGAGGATGGCTGCTATGATCCAGATGCCTTTCCAAAGGATGCGTGAGGTGGAGATGGGGGATTATTAGGATGAGAACTGAGGAAGAGAAGCACAATTTACCCCATGTATTCATTTTTTCTGTCTTGTCTTGCCTTGCCTTGCCTCTACAGGAGTTGCACTGGGCTTCTGAGAACATGAGCCTGAGGGCTTGGTGTGATTATGTTGGTCCATCTTTTTAGTAGACAATCTTCTTGGAAGTACTAAAGCGTAATGTAAAAATGTTACACATTTAAACTGCATCTGAGCACGTTATTGAACTGGAAACTCTTGGTCATAGCTATCCTGAATAGTTTTGTAGAAGGTAAGATAGTTTTGTGGAAGAGAGAAATTATCCAGTAGATATTCCTTACCCTGCCTATCTTGACGTGATTTGCTACAGCAAAATGGGACTCTAATGGTAGTAATTACAAAAAAAAAAAAAAAAAAAATCCCTTTAATTATTAGAAGAGAACAAAGTCTTTTAAGATGCCACAATAAGTTGGAAACAAACTTAGTTCATATACCTAACTCTTGGAGCAAGGAGAGATTTCCCAGTTTCTGATTTCTTCCTTCTTGCAGGAAATCAGCCTGGCCTGGAGCCACGAGCAGCACTCTTATAGACCAAGCTCTCTGTGGTCCACAGAAGCTGTGTTACTGGAGGAAAAGAAAGTAGTTTATAGGATGTTTTTGCCCATATTTGGGTCAGCTGGCTCTAGCAGTGTTTGTAAGTGCTCAGCAGTAAGGGTGAATCCCAATAGGGGATTCAAAACTGGCCTGCATAGAGCCTCTGGAGAGTCTCTTTCTGCCTAAAGTCACTTGCCAAGACATAAATCTGCTCTGGCGTAGGCTAGTGTGACACTTGCAGTTTGTGTGCTGCAGAACAGTTCATATCATAGTTCACAGTGATATTTTTGTTAGCCCTTAGAGATGAATGTGTTGTTGCAATCCTTTAACTTGTACAGTGTGTTCAAAACAGAAAGGGGTTTCGTGTTTGCCTGATTTACTGCTGTCAGCAAATTATCAGTCATCTGATTTAATTAAAAGGATAAAACTAAACCTAATAAGCACAATAGTCAATGATATTTCTTAAAGCTTTGCTTGTATCCTTGTATATTCATTTACAAGAATGACTCAAGTGATAAATGAAGCTTCTTTGGCTGCTCTTTGGAATTCCAAGAAATTCAAAGCAATTCCTGGTGGCTTTTCCATTGCACTGTTGCTCCTTCTCCTTGTGACGCACAAGTCCCAGCTCCTTCACTTGTTTTCAGGCTGCCCTTACGTCTCTGGCACGGAGGGTTGCTGTGTTCTCAGTGATCAAACTATGAAAGGTGCTCTGTGCCCGAAAGGTGCTCTGTGCTCTAAAGCTGCTCTCTTGCTTCCTACCTTGGCCCTGAGCATTTAGAGAGAGACCTGGGAGGGCAAGGTTAGGGTGCTGGGTGTGAGGACCTGGCTCTGTTGCAGGAAGGGCGTTATCTCCATTTAGGACCAGTGTGGTCACTGGTCTTCCCACTGGTGGGAAGACATGTGAGTAAAAAGGTGGATGTATTGAATTCCAAGTAGCCATCTCCAATATTAGCAAGTGTCCTACAGGCAAGGAAGATGACCAATATTATACTTCATCCTTAACTAAGCCTAAAGTCAAAGCTTGAATGCATCTGAGAAATTTTGAATCTTCTTGTAAGGGTATGGAATTTATTTATCCAGTATCGGTGCTCCTTACGTAGTGCTCTGTATGAAGTTTCATAATGAAGCTATTCAAAATCAGCTGGTTGTTACAAATGAAGAAAACTGTTTTACATTAAAAGTTCTTTAATTTTGAGCAAATTCATTTTGGTATTACTGCGTGCACTCAGTGAGGCTAGTAATACTTTTATATTCCCAGTTTAAGAGAAAAACAAAATAACATATGACTCCATTTCAAATAAAAAAGTCTCTGGCAAGGAGGAATACTGATCAAAGAAGTTTTTCCCAGTATAAGTGAAGACGTTGTCAGAATTCACTTTTCTCAAATGTCAAGGTCAGATGGAGATTTGTAAATTAGTTCATGCCAAGAGAAATGAAAGAACCAGGTAAAGGACAGATATGCCAATGTGGCTTTGTGAACATGTTAATCATCTGAGAGGCCCCCAAATATGCTTTTGATTACTTTTCTGAATTTGTTTCTGTGGACTGAATTACCAGTGTGGTTCATTCATTCCTTGGCCCAAAGACTCCTGCTATCTTTAGTGCAGAGATCATCCATCTTTAGCTCCTATTCTTAATCAAAATTTCCTTTACCCTCAGTAGCTTGGATTGCCAGTCCATTTAAAGTGTTGTGAAATAAGTGATTTAAACCAACAGGCTATCTGATGTCCCAGAGGAAGGCAGATAATTAAGCGTTAATTTGAGCAACATTTTAAAAGCCATTATGGATTTTATTTGCAGATCAGCAACTACTAAATGGATGGCTGTAGGGCAGAGGAGTCATGCTTGTCCTTATTAGATGTTTCAGGAGCTCTCTATGGGCAGCTGTGTTTGGAAGCTTTTGGGTTGCATTTTTGAAAGCAAAAGGAGTGACTGGTTCAGTGTTTGCCTATTTTGGCAGCACACTTATTTTAGTAAGGGTTAAATTGCTGAAGCTGCAATTCAAATTGCTGATGCAAAGAAAAGCTGGGTATAGTTCAGTTTATTTGTATATGGTCTGCAGGTAAATAATCCTTATTCTAGTGTAAAATATGGCAGAACGTGTGAATAAGTAGCATGTTTCTGACTGCTACCCACACCACAAAGGCTCTGGAGCCTTCTTGTCCACTACAGCCTATCCCTGCCCAAACCCCACCCTGAAGTGAGAAAGCCTCTGCATTTTCCCTGTGTTTACCTGTATTTCAGCCTAAAAATTAGAAGCAGATATTTCTTTTGGAACATAAAATCTACCACTCTTCAAACAACTTCACAACCCAAATCAATATGCTGTAGTCAGAAATATTTTTTTCAACAATTCCAAATCAGTTCTTGTCCTCAAACAGATCTTATGGTTACCACCATAGGCTGAGTGTGTTGATTTTCAAGAGTTCACCTTTGAGATGTGTCCAGCAGTACATGAGGATGCCTTATTTATCTTTGCTGTATCTCCATTTCAATATTTTCTTAAAAGCATCAAAAAAAAACAGGACCAGAAACATGTTGGTAAGTCCTTGGGAGTGCTGAGAACCATTACTGAAGAGTGATTAACTGCTCAATTTGTGAAGTACTAGCAAGAAGGCTCAAGGAAGAATTAGTATCCTAAGGAGAACACAATAGCCCTTTAAATCTTGGCCTTGGTTAAGTGGCAGCCTATGTTAATATATAATAGTATGAGCTTAATCAAGGAACATAAATATAGAGGACTAAGACTGGCTTTCACACAGATCTGGAACTGAAATAGCATGTTTTCTGATTGGGGTGGCGGGGGGAAAAACTGAGACCAGCTCTGACTTAAAAGCAAGTATGGTATGACTTTTGTTAATGAGAATAAGGATTTCTTCCTTTTACCAAGTATATAAAATATGCCTGGATTATTTTCCAATTACTGTATAATTATGATGGGGAAAAAATGAAGAGAAATGTGAGTCTGTGTTAAAGCAATTACATTGAACATCTGTGAACTGAGTCAGGTGAGGTTACAGCTGATGTTTGATTGCATTTTGAGGCTAAAAGTGCAGATTTGGGGGCTGATTAGTTATTTCCACTAGTTGGTTGTCATCCTCCATTTCATTTTTTTTATGGTAGAGGCCATAGCAGGCTAAGACTCTGCTAAACTAGGTCCATGCTTAAATATTAGGCAGGAAGGCAGAAGTTTGGGCATGGTCTGTGTGTGATGTGTGAGCAGGGAGCTGGATCCAGAGCTGGTGGTAACTCGTGCCAAGGCTATGGACCATGCCTTTCTCCTAAAGGAGTAAACCCAGGCTGGGTTGCACAGTTCAGAAGCAGATCACAGAGCATGCAATGTTTTCTGACTGATAAAAGGCTGATTAAACAAATAGTTCTGAGTGAAGACAGAGTTGAAAATGGCCATAAGCTAAGATAAGCCTTGCTAAAAGTATAGCATGGTGAGAGGGGTGGTGATGTGTCTGCCCAGAAAGGGCTGGGTTTGCCAGTCAGCTCAAAGATCTGTGGGAAAGCCAGACCTGTGAGGCACCCAGATCATCAACAAGTGTTTGAGCACAGCATTGGCATTAACCTCTGTAAGGTTCCCATATGAATCTAATTTAGCAGCCTCTTCCTCACTAGGCCTGCATGACTCACACCATTACCCAATGTGTTTGTTTGGGACCCTGCCAAATCCCTGCTGCCTGTTGCTGACCTAACTCCCCTTAAGTAGTGGCACCTGGAGGACTTGGGCTCATATGGCCGTGGAGCTCTGCTAACTCTGTGCAAGGCTGTGGTTGCTCTCTCCAGTGTTTGCTGTGTTTTCTAACTGTTCTGTCCTAATATTTTTCCTTAGCTGCTTCAGAGCCTTCTTGCTTTCCAGGGACCTTGCTGTCCCCTTGGCTTTGTGCAGGGTTACACATCTAGAAGCAACATAGCACCTGTGGAGCAGCTTAGCCAGTGGTGTTTTCCTTGTGGACCTAAGAAATGGGGAGAGGGCAAGATTTGCCCCTGCAACTTCAGGTAGCTTGGGGTTGAGGGGGGTGACTGTCATGCTCAGAGCATACAAGCCCACATCTAGCAGGGGAACCTGATTTGGAGGGCAGTTGTTTTTTCGCTTTGCTTTTTATGCTCCTTCCTAGAACAGCTAGACTGATTGCTGTGGATGGGCTGCCACAGCTCCAGGGAGAGGTTATACCTGCTCCATTGCACATCCAGGCTACGAGGAATTATTTGGGTCTGTCTCTCCACGAGGGTAGTGGCACAACCCCCATGAAACCTTTCTGGTTATCTTCCTTTGTGTGTTTCTGGAGTAATTCCAGTTGCAGAGAGATGGACCATGGAGATTTTTGTCGTTTAATTCAAGACTGTCATCTAGAAGTGGCAAGATGACTGTCTTTCTAAATCTCTGTTTTGACAATGTAAAAACAATTTAGAATCAAATGGGGTCATTGCTGTGATTTATTCTTTCTCTAGAATGACAAAGTATAGAATTACTGTGCTGATGGTGTGTCAAGGTTGTCAAAAAGCATGGAAGTGCAGCATGTCCATATCCTCCTGGAGTGAGGATTTCACCCTTGTGCTTTTTGGTTTCACTATGTTAGAATACAGCAGGGAGAAGGAAAGGAAGTAGGAAAACAGCTTGTTTTTGTACACCTCAGGCTAGCTGAATGTACTCAGATTGCCCATAGTTTCTACTCCTATTACTGTCTTTGACCGATAAAGCTGCACAGATGGAAATAGGTATGAGGCTGATATTTCATTTTATACTCCTAGGAGGTGGGTTAGAATCCATGTGTGAGGGGTGTGTATTGAGAGTTCCTTCCATCCAGGAGGGCCAGGGCCAAGGCAGCATTTGCAAAACCTCCCTTTGAAGGGCCTGCCTGCTTTTGGGCTTAGATCCATGCTCTGATGGCTCAGTGGCCTGAGAGTCTCTCCTAAGTTATATACCCTCAGAGGGACTATATCTGGGCCAGGGTCTGAGTCTTGCTTCTGAAGTTCTCTCCGCTTTTTTTGAGTGGTTGTAGAAGACAAGTTTGATTTTATCTAGTGCTCAGTAAACCTGTGGCTACAGAGTTGCTAAGAAGAACCTGAGAAAACTGAAAGGTGCTTTATTTTATTTACATATCCTGCTGTCTAATAGATGGAAGGATTCTTCATCTAGCACAAACTGCAAAGATTTGATGTCATAAGCAAGACAAGCAGTTATATAATGCTTATGGCTGCGGTGCTAGGCAAGATGTTCACATCTGCATTTGGACCTGGAGCAGGGAGGGAAGCAGCCCTTTTATCAGACCTCTCCATCAAGCCTCCTTCTGAGCCTCCCTGTAGTGCACAGGTAGAAAATTTATACTGATGGCAGCATAATAAGCCCAGCCAGGAAAAACAAATACCTGCCATTGCTGCTGTGGAACAAATCAATTAACACAGCTGACCTGGAGGGAGAAAAGCAAGCAATACAGTCCTGAAACGAAGCTCCTTGAGAGCTGAATGTGCTCGGAGTAGCAATGGGAGAAGGGCATGCTCAATGTGCTAATCAGAGTCAGGAGCTGCCACAATCCCTTGAATTTGCCATGCAAGAAGTGGTGGGAAATCCCTTGTGGCCTGCAACGGGAGCGGAGAAAGGACGTCCTGATTTGGCTGCTATCAGGAGAGGAAAATTGGAAAGAGCAAGGGGGGATATAATACTGGCACCTGTGATTTTACGGGATCTTTATCCTTGGAAGGAGCAGAAGAGGGGGTGCTCTTTCAGAAATGCTCAGCTGGGCAGTTTTTTGCCCTTGCTTGAGGGTAGGAGGAAGGTCTATGTGCTGTTTAGTGCAGGAGCTGCTGCAGCAGGCCTGGCTGCAACTTGTCCCGGAGCCTCTTCCCCCTTTCCCTGCCCTCCAGGAGCTCTGCCCTGTCTTGGTGAAAGCAGCTCGGGCCTGTAGGCCAGACACCCCTTTAGGCCTGGGAGAAGCTCCAAGGTGAGCCGATCTCCATGTCCCATCTCCTGCGTTTGTCAGGGAAGGTCCCATGAGATGCATCACACACTGCAGCCCATGAGGGAGGCACTGAAGTGCATGTGGCCATAACTAACAGCTTGAACAGTCACTGCTGGCATTTTTAATTGGATGTGACCACAGTGATATGGAGGCTAAGCTGAGAGACAGGATGTGGGCATGGCTTCCTTAGGCTCTTAGCTACGGCTGCACCTGGAAGCTGTGCTTTGTTCAGCTAGAGCTCATACCTCTGCACTGCTTCTTTCCTTTGCCCCTGCTCTGGCATTCACCAGATCCATGCAGTGACTTCAAATGTGCTGTCGCTCCCATTTTATTTCTAAATGCATCTTGCTGCCGTCTCGGTTGCAGCACAACCAGCAGATGCACTGAGCTATTGAGCTGTCAGGTTCAGGCAGTGTGAGAGCAGAGAGAAGGGCAGGTGCGTTCAGGAAGATAGAAACGCTATCGCGTTTTGCACTGAACCGTTGCTCTTGTTCTAAAAGGAATGATCCACCTGATAACTAAGCCTTGTCTTTGCCTTTGCCTGGGAGATAATGGCTCTGCTGAATGCTGTATTGCTCCCTTTGTGCTGAGCAGAACAGGCTGCACTAGCAAGCAGTTGCTTAAGCAACACTTGAACCTCCAACCTCGGGCCAGCGTTGCTACAAGAGTGCCACCAAAGTCACTCGAGTGCTGCCTGTCCCCTGCTGCCTTCACACAGTTTACGCCTCCCAAGGGGCAAATAACTTCCCTGTGGCCATGCGAGGAAGCAGCCAGGAGCTTCTTGGGCTTGGGAGGTGACGAACCAAGAGGGAGAGCTCTGAGCCAGGCAGCAAGCCCCGAGGAGGCTGCATTTCCTCAGGACCCGTTCTAGCTTCAAGGAGCTCTGAGAACTGCGTGAGGTGTCAAAGCTCATGTTGGCTCTTCAGCAACATGCAAAATAGAAAGGTGGCAGACATTTTAGATGATATCAGTGTCCCAGCTATTGAATCAAATATTCTCTAAATATTCTGTGCGCCTTTTTTGGCAGAAATACCTGCAACGTTAAAGCAGGTGTGTTTGTACCAGGGCGTACCTGGGGCTGTGAAGCAGTTGCCAGCTCTGTGGCTGGATCAGAGCCGGCAGAGGGTTGCAGCTGTCTTAACTTGGGCTGATTTTGGCCATTTGAGGACTGTGGGTTTTTTGGAGCCAGAGGGCAAGTGGCTGAACCGAACATAACAGCAGCGCCTTTACGCTTGTGTGCGCAGAGTCTTTATTCGCAGCTTCACACCAGCATGAACCACGTCTGGTTTCTGTGCTGGGATCACATAGGCAAGGTGGGCGAGGGTTCAGGGCTTAGACCAGCCTTTCCTTGGAACTGTGGAGTCTCTAGACAAGGAACTTGGAACTGGAGCCCCAAAAATAAACAGCTTTTATCCCTTCATATCATTGCAGCTCTGGCTTTTCCTCCAAAGCAAACATTCTCTCTTGCAAATAAACACTGACATTTCTTTCAATAAAGTTCCAGTAGAAGTTTGAAATAGCTGTGTCTTTCCGGAAAGCCACAGCATTTGAATAATTCTTCCTTTTGAGAGGCATTTTGCAAACAAAGTTGTCTGTGAGTAGAGTATCCTTGTTTGTAGTGAACAAAGTGGTTCTTTGTGTTCTTATGGGATTTTTATTCTGTGCTTTTCTGTTGCTGGATTTATGCTCCAGTTCATATTCCTTCTGTAAATGACAATTTTGTGTTTAATGAGTTGGCAGATTTTATTTGTGTGGAGTGAAGCAATGACATTGCAAAGTGGTGGAGTGCAAGTAGGAAATGAATTTCTAAACCCTGGGGAACTTGGCAGAGTTTGAACTTATGCCTTGGAGGGGAGTTAAATGTTAAAAATCAGGATTGCTTTGCAAATCAAAACATGCAGAAAGGTTTTGGTTTAAAAATGGATCAGCTTTTTTGTCTCTTTTACCTGATGGAAGCTAAGCAGTTCAATAGTGGTTTCACAGAGGTGTTGCAGCAGGGACAGGCCCAGCAAACTGGTTTTAGTGGGATGAGGTATGTGTGAGTGCGGCCTTTGCATCTCCTCAGTTTGAGCCCTCCCAAGCCCCAGCAGTAATCCTGGATTTGTTTTGTTTTCTGATTGGAAAATTCTGTAATGCCTTCAAATGTCTCGCTCTACAATCATCTGTTGGGAGACATGCTGAACTTCTGTGTTTTATACACCTAAAATATCCTGGGATCTGCTTTCACACTTCCTGCAAGTCAAGCTGGTAGCTGAAAGTTTCTCTTTTCCTCTTTGTGGCTGCTGTCCTCCAAAAGGATTAAATTTTGCCCGTCTAACAGTCAAGTTCTTTCCAGTCTCAAGTGCTTGACCTGAACTTCATCCCAGCTCAGAACTTTTCTTCCCACATGGGAAAAATCTCCCTGCCCTACAAGTAACTGGTGCATGGAGAAGGGCACAAGGCATTGCTTGCAGCAGAGGTTTTACATCAGTGTCAGCCTGTACAGAGCTGGTTAGCAAGAAAAACAGATACCCAAATCCTACATGCTCCCTTGGTCAGGATGAATGACCCGGCTGATTCCCTGGGACACCAGGGACAAGGATATGGAGGAGACTGCAGCCTGCGCTTGGCTCAGAGGTGCCCTCTGTCCTGAGCAGGCCACAGTGCTGCCTCCTGTGACATTTTTTGTAGTTTTGTAGCCTTGCACAGAAAAAGAAGGCTGCAGTTGTTGAGAAGGGTGCCATATGTTGGTGCATATGGCTGAAACATCTGTATACGTGCCCAGGGATCTGCTACATAGGGTGAAGTTCTGTTACAAATCTACCAGCAAAGGAATTATCTTTTGGTTTATTGTATTATTACTAAAGTCTTAATCGTGGAGTAAACAAAACTCTCAGAAATCAGTCTCCTGGGTTTGTCCCCATGACCCTGTGTGGGCTGGTGTATGTAGAGGATCCTGAGATGTTTGTGTAGGAGCCATGGGGCTCCTGCCTCTCCCCAGTGAGTTTTCAAGGCTGAGTGAATTGTTGAAGTCTCTTCCATAAACCACGGCCACCAAGCAAGCAGCAGAAGTGCCTGAGCATTAGGTAGGATGCTCAAACTGAAATTATTCAGAATGTCTAAACAGATATTTTCCGATCTTTTGTCATCCTTTTTGGCCTTGGCTGCATTCTGTGACTCAGAATTGTAGTACAATATGAAGAAGTTGCCATATACCGTGCACCTAATGAATTAGTGTTAGGGCAGATGATTTAGTAGTAGGAATTTCTTTTAAAGAAAAAAACAAAAA
>JAVCKT010097768.1:0-11363 GCA_032273925.1 Rhynchotus rufescens
CGGGCAGGGGGAGGAGAGAGAGGCAGGGGGGAACCAGCATCCTTTGCAGACTTTGGTTAATCTTCAAAGAACCCATTTATACAAGATCTTGAACTGCTGACAGCTCCACCCAGCACTGAACTAGGCAGCATGTAACACAGTTACTGAAGTGTTATACTACCAGATTTCAAAAGTTAATCTAAGGTTAATTTTAGAGGCCAAAATTATTCTTTTCTTTCACAAATCCACTTGAAAGGTAAAAACAATACTATATTTCCTTGATATCGATTCATTAAATTTCCTAGTGTGTGGGTGTGTCTATATAGTTCTGCCATGCTAAAGGACTGGAGGTGGTTCCTAAGGCTTTGACAGAAATAGACCTAACAGCTCAAGCGTGAAATAGGATTTATTTATTTATTTATAACTCTCATTGATGCACATGTACACCTACCAGCTTCCTTCTTTTCTCTGCCCTATCCCTCATTGTTTTCTTACTTTTGTCTGTCAAGCTGCTCTGGGATTTCTTGCTCTGCTACTGTTGACATTGCCTTCATTGAAGCCACAACCTGACCATCGATTGCTTGCTCTGAAATGTTAGCATCATTTAAATATATCTGAGAAATAATGTTTGTCTACACACACTACTCAGTTCTTGTTTGACTAAGACAAAATCCTGAAATATGTGTGCAAATTTAGCATGTAGTGGATGTGGGATATAGAATAAGCACCTCAGGCATTGCTACAACATAAATACGACAACAAAAAGATATTGCAGGAAGTATTTCATAGAATGATATGGTTCTGAAGAATAAATTCTAGATATGCCCTATTTTTACCCATACAACCAAAATTCCACCCAAACCCAGTCCAGTTAATACCCTTTATACTCCTTTAAGCACACTTGACTCATCCATTAACTAGGATTTCTGCTGTTTGAGCTCTGGAGAACATGGAAAAATTGGGTAGCTAGCAAAACAGACAAGTCTTTGTTTCAAATTCTTCTCAATGAAGTACTTACCTTTAGAGTGATATTGAGAGGCACATCATTCATAGAATCATAATGGTTGGAAGAGACCTTCAAGATCGAGTCCAACCATAAGCCCCTCAACACCATACCTGTTAAACTGTGTCCCCAAGCACTTCATCTACACGTTTCAAACATCCCCCCGCCAACAAACCCCCAAAACCATCTCCCCAAAAAATACTCCCCCTCCAAAAAAAAAAAAAAAACCCAAAAAACCCCACAAACCCTTTACATTTCTGTAACATTTTGTTATCAAAACACTATAAACATTGAAGAGGATTTAGCATGCAAGGATGAAGTATGTAATAAAAGTATAATCTGGATTAAGCCTGAAACCAGTCTTATGCCAGATACACCTAAACACCAGCACAAATAAATGCAAGTGGCAACAGAAGACTGAAAGTTGTTGAAAAATGCTGTTTGATTGAAAACAGCACCCAGTGAAATGAATGCAGTTCTAAACTAGCCAGCTATATCAGCAGAATCAATTAGTCATTTAATTAATTGCTGGACTGGGTGAAGCATCACTGCAATCATACTGGAAATCAGGAAAGGAAAGTGGCCAGAGCATGACTTGGCTTCACACACAATTGTGGCTGAATAAACCGACCCATTTGGGAGCTGTGTGCCTACCTCCTTCAGGTTCCCTGGGAAATCCTGGATGCAGATCTCAAAGTGGGCTAGACTCCTCTTTGGAGGAGAGAAATAAAACTAAACTGGTACCCAAGACATCAAGAGCATGCTTATCTCCTTGTATCTTTTCAAGTAGCCTCTCCTGAAAATGTATTTTGTCTTTATCCCAAACCTCTTCCTTTCACCTCTTTTCAGAGTTTTAAAGGCCCCACAGCCCTTCCCTCCTCATCTCTTACTAAGGTTTCCTAAGTGAATACTTTGGGAAATAAATGTGCACACCCCTTAAAACATTGTTGTTGGATCTTATAATTATAGAAAACAAATTGCTGTGTCCATGCCAATCTCAGGCATTTTCTTGAGCACTGGAAAAAGTGACAGGACCAGGGCAGCCATCTATTGCCTCGACAACAAGGCCCATGAATAGCTACCTCTGGCAGAAATAAAGCACACTTGGAGAGACACAAGAGAAGGTGTTAAGAAGAAAAGCTATTAAGCCGGAGATCCAGCTTAATAACAACAACACACACACACACACACACACACACACACACACACACACATAGAGCCATTATATAGTGGATACAAGAACAATGCAGAAGATGGAAAACACAAAATGAAGTCCTGAAATAAGAGCTGAAATATATCTTTTTTCATTATAATACATTAGTTATTCCATCTTTCTGTTCCCATACGTACAATCTTTGGAAATGTCATTTTCAGGCTAACATTACAGCCATATGTCATAACAAACAAGTTCAAAGTAGGTTGCTGCTAGCAACCATCTATTTGAAAGATATTAATTTTAAATTGATTAAAAAAAAAATCAGTGTTTAGAATTTAAATTTCAGTCAATTTGTAAGACGGAGCTGATATCTTCCAAAGGCAGTTTATTATCAGTTGCTTGAGTATAAGACTTTCATGAAAACAACTACTGAATAACTGGATCATAAGCAGGACAACAATGATTTTGGTTTATAGCATGCTATTTTGTTTTTCTGCTTAATGCAAAATAGGAAAATGTTCTTTTTTTTTTTTTGAAAGCAAAACCACTGTTGCAATTTCCTTTTTATGGAAGCAATCTTCTGTTTAAGTAAATAACTTTGTGAAATTTAAGAGTAAATGGGGAACGCCAGAGTGCAGTACTCTCTGACCAGGTTCTTTCTGATATTCCACACATACAGAGAGTACAAGGTTTAATATTAAAGTTTGCTTTGAAGATATTTGATATTATCCATGATTTTTAATTTAACAGCATAATTCAGCAATATACTGAAATCACAATTGTGGAATTATGCAGTTCAATCACAATACCAATTGTGTTTGCCATTACCAGTCTCTATAATATGCTCACCATCATGACACTAGGCATCCTCAATCACCAGAAAGGAATATGTATGTTGAAGCCACCTCAAGGTCATTGCTCTCTTCAAAATTCCTTTGTTAGTCATTCAGGGTTTATATCCCATGTTAGGCTGAGCCACATACACACTTCCCTCACACTGTTCTGGCTAACCTCAAGGAGATATTCACATCTATTTGAGCAACTCAGGAAGAAACATTTATACCAATCAAAGCACTCAATGTTTACAGCTGCTTATCTAACATAACGGTCATCCCCTGGTGCCCTGTGTGTTGAGATAAAGTCAGTTCTCTGTGCACCATCTGCGATTAGTAAGTCATCCAACATGATTCCTGAGCTTCAGGGGCACCTCACCTTTTGCCCATCTCCCCTGAGCCTTCTTCCATGGTAGGGGTTATTGGTCAGTCACAGGGAAGTGTTAATAAAGTACATGAAGGTGAACTTAACACTTTAAAAATATTAAATTGAGTATGTAGCCTTTGTATACTTAAATGTGGTTGTTTTCTTATACAGCCCTAAAGAAAAAGCAAGTATTGCATAAAGCAAGGAATTGGAAGTGTTGGTAATGCAATATTACTCTAATAGTGATCTTAATCAAGCGTGCTCAATACAGTCAATGGAAATTGCATGTTAACTTTGTTTCTGAAAGCCTTATGAATTGAGTTCCTTCAAATATACAGGAGAAAGGTGTTTTATTATGCAGCGTAGAATGAAGAGACATTGTTATTTATTGAGATCTTTAAGTTCTGAGCTCTCTGATAGGACATTTTATATGAGATAGAAATCTCTTAATCTTTGAGAATAGTCCTTCCTCTCACAGGATTTTCTAGAGTCCATTTCCCTCACCTATGTGTTATAACTCATTTTGAACACGTTTGCAGCTCTTTTCACAGAATTATAGAATGGTTGAGGTTAGAAGGGACCTCTAGAGATCATCTAGTCCAACCCTCCTGCTCCAGCAGAGACACCTAGAGCAGGTGGCACAGGGTTGCATCCAGGCGGGTTTTGAAGATCTCCAGAGAAGGAAACTCCACAACCTCCCTGGGCAGCCTATTTCACTGCTCTGTCACCTTCACAGTGAAGAAGGTCTTCCTCATATGGAGATGGAACTTCCTGTGTTTCACCTTGTACCCATTACCCCTTGTCCTGTCACTGGTCACCACCAAGAAGAGTTTGGCCCCAAAGTTTTTTCTGTGCTTCTTTTCTGTGCTTCTTCCTCAGTTCACTGCCTTTGACTGCTTGTCCCCAGCAGGCTCAATAGCAAAAATACTTTCTGATGTGTATACACAACAGGCCAAACCTGAAAGAGCCTTTAGCAATGAAATCAGAGAGCAGGGGATAGTATTGAAAAGATGGAGTGATGACTTTCTGACTCTCTAGAGCTGACTTTTATCACTGCTTGCCCCACATAGAAGATAAACTATTTCCCTGTTTATATTTTCTCCATCCCCCACTTGATTGGCAAAATAGAGTATTTTTAAATTACAGTTTTAGTTTACAGTTTTATTGATCTAGCAAATTATTCATTCTACAAAAATCCATACTCTAATACTCTAATAATATGTATCGTATAAATACTTCATTGTCTAACTCAAAAATGGAGAAACAACAAAGATTACAAAGCAGGCCAGTGTCTTCATAAGGCATTTAATCGTTACTGATGACCAAACAAAACACTGAGACTGAAAGAAAGAGATTCTCCTCAAAGTGTGAGAGATGTTAGGCAAACTCCCTGACTTAATATGCAGTTCATTTTCATGACCTCAAATATGTTGGAAGCAACTGTGCTACATAAACACTAAACTTTTGGTGAAGCTGTGGTATTGAATGTTCCCTCACAAAATACTATCCTTTCTCAGTCAGGATTGATTATTGCCCTTATGTAGGAATTTAATCTATAAGTATTTGTGAACAGAGTTAAACTTATATGCATCAATCCATCTGCCAAGTACCATAACTTGAGCTTGATTTTAGCTGTTGTTTCTCAGTTCTGTTTGCCAGCTTTGTTTAACAGGTATTTTTTAACCGTATGCCATGACTTCTGTATAACAGTGGCTTTCTGGGTGGTAATTGCAGACAAGCAAGCTTCTTTTCTTATCTTCGCCAGTGTACTTATTTCTAGCCCAACTTATATCTCTTCTCCCCATGTCATGCTCTGTCTTTCATCCTACCAAAGGTGAAAATACAAATGGATGTGTTTTTCTGTGAATAAAACCTGAGTGGTGTCCTCAGAATTTGGCTAATTATATAGTATTACTTTGGGGAACACTTTCTGTAGGAAATGTATTTTTTCAACAGGCCTTTTTCTTTTTGAACACAGGAATTATACTGTATTAGATAGTGTTTGCCTGTAGTGAAATTCAGTGGGACATGATGAAGGAGATGGTGATAATATACATATCTGCAAAGAAATACAACTTGGAGTGAGATATCACTCGCTTCCATTCTAGTGACAGAGATGACATTCAGGTGAAATAAGTCATTCTAATAGAGATTTGACTGAACACAGTATATAGATCAGTGACAAATGAGTAGACAGAAGACATATAGAACCTATCTCTTGGATTGAGTGAATTTGCCACCACACCCCTCATGATCACTTTGAAAAAGTGTTTTGTGAACTTCAGGGATATAACTAGATCAATTCTGGGCTAGGGAAAAGGTCAAAATTTAGAAAAGGACACAGTGGTAAAGATAGGTATGTTTGAAGAAAAAAATATAAAAGCAGCCTTTGCCTCCTAAATTGGATTTTTAATTAAATCAGATATTTAATTAGGATATGTCAGATTGTATATTTGCATATTATAAAAGTATATTTATACTATACTGCAGGTTGTGTATAAGCAGTCTCCTATAAAAGTTGCTACCTATGGCAGTCGGCTCTCTAAATGCATAGAGTTGATGAAACCATATTTCCCATTTGTAAATTCCCTTTTCTGCTCATTTTCTCTTCTCATTGTTGGAACAGTATTTGCAGCAATACATAATATATAAACCTGATGTTCTGTTTTGAATATACGTGAAAGTTAGATACACATATAGCCTGATGTGGTCTTCTAACAAGAAATCAGGACATTCACATTGTTTTTATTCTCGTGCTTAGTAGTCTACAAATAATTCCTTCAAAATCAAAAGGACAGCTTCTGTATAAGCTGGAGCAGAGGCAAAACGTCAAAATCAATTTTACAATGGCTTCTCTGAAAAGATTTTGTGATAGCCCTTGTGATCCTCATCTGACCAGAGCAGTAAGGTAAACATGAATGGCATGTAATCCTTTTTGGGTCATGACAAGTATGTTAGGATTGATTGTGGAAATGTGAATAAGCATTTTCTATTTTATTGTATTTAAATAATCTCAAACTTGTTTGAATTACTGCATTTTCATCTGTAATTTCATTCCATTGGTGATTATAAAAGTTTAATTGGGACTGTAGTCTGATGCATGGAGCTGGAACAGGTGCAACTAAGGCATAATTTGGTTCCAGGATTTTATAAACCCTTAGAAGAAAACAGTCTGGCTCTTTTCTCTAATATTTCAGATTGAGTGTTTAAAGCTAGCATCTCAGAAAATATATCTTTTTAACCTTTAAATGCAGAACTTTTAGGACACAGTGGCTCTGCTACTGTCCTTTACCATCCTGGGTGCTTGTAAAGTTTGTAAATTCCATGGAAATCTCACTGTTTTCTTCATGGGACTTGGCAGAGGCAGTTGCTGGCAGAAACTGGATCCCTTGGCATATTTCATGTGAGAGACTCACATGAGTTACAAGGAGTGCCAGTTTCTGAGTGGAGCATATAGTACGCATTAACCCTAACAAGGTGGAGCTATGCATGTTTTCTACTACCTCATATATTTTTTGCACTCAGAACTCAGATAGCCCCATAAACCCAGATAACAGTCAATGTGCCTGGGAAGGCCTTACAAATTCTGAAGTATATCTCAAATACCTCTTGGATTAGGATCTTGGCTCTCTTCCAGTCCTCCGGTACCTCCCCTGCTCTCCATGACCTCTCGAAAATGTTGAAGAGCAGCTGAGCAACAATCCTTGCCAGTTCCCTCAGCACTCTTGGGTACATCCCATCCGGGCCCATAGATTTATGGGTGGCCAGTTTGCCTAAATAATCCCTAACCCAATCCTCCTTGACCAGCAGAAAGTCTTCCTCTCTCACGGTTCTCTTTCTTGTTTCCAGGCTCATGGGGACTAGCCTTAGCAGTAAAGACAGAGGCAAAGAAGGCATTTAGTAACTCTGCCTTCTCAGCATCCTCCGTCACCAAGGCCACCTCCCCATTCAGCAGCGGGCCCATGTTTTCCCTAGTCTTCCTCTTGCTGCTCGCATATTTATAGAAGCCCTTCCTTTTGTCCCTGACATCCCTCGCCAACTCTTATTCCAGATGGGCCTTGGCCTTCCTCGTTGCATCCCTGCATTGTCTGACGATGCGCCTATATTCTTCCCACGTTGCCCGGCCCTTCTTCCACATGATGTATGCTCTCTTTTTCTCATTAAGTTTACCCCACAACTCCTTGATCATCCACGCCCTGAATTCATGCCCTGAATAGGATGTAGAATGCTTAATAAGATGTAGAATGAAAACTCAGCTCAAAACTTCTCTTTAGCTTCCAGATGCCTGTCGTTTGCTTCAATCTTCTGCTGCAGATTCCAAGTTCTGTTGAAAGATACTCTAAAGGAATTTGGGTTATTCTCAGTGAATAACTGTCTGCCTATTATTATAGTCTTCAAGGCTTGCAACAGTGGTAACTGGTTCACAATGAAAGCTAGTTTCTTACATATTTAAAAAATCACATCATCCAGTATGTACGTATTGTACACAGAGAATGGAATGCTTATTAATGATTATCCAGGTGATCTGACCTTTAAGGTTTACTTTCCCTGAACGTGTTTTCTTCTGCTTAGCAGTTTCTTGTGGTATTTTAAGGATAGACATAGGAACCAGTGCCCCACCCAGGATCACCTTGACTGGTTAAGTCACCAAGTTTGCTAGGCAGGCATCCCTATTCAGGTCACCATAGTCTAGATATAGTGAAAATGGGCAGCTTTAAAAGAGAGAGGTAGAATATCAGCATAACTAGTGTCTGAGTCAGGTAAGGAGTTAAAGAATAGGATTTTGATGTATTGCATGGAAGATACCACTAGAAGTTACTACAAAGTTCAGTGTTAGTAACTCAAACCAAACCAGCATCAGTGAGAACAGAGTTTTCTTCTTCCAAGAGGACAAAGCTAGTTAGTGTTAGTAAATACATTAGCCTCTAATTTCCTGGTACGTTGGTAAAAGCTGACATCACTCATGCTATAAGAGAGCACAGCAGCAAAATGTTTTGGGTTTTTTTTTTGGTAGATAATTGGTGTCAACTGGTAGAGGTTGATTTCGTTAGCCCTGAATTACACAACAGAGACCTTTACAGATTCAGAAACAAGTTCTCTGAACCTTGCTCTCACTCCCAAGAAGGCAGAGCACAGATATTTAACATAAAAAAAGAAAGTCAGAAATCCATGTCAACTTCAACACCAAAGGAAGATGGAGATTATGCAAAGTCAGAAGAGCTAAACAGAAAAGAATCTCAATCCAGTTCTTGTACAACCTCAAGCAAATTCATTGCATCATCTGATCTCCTCCAGAGATTAAACTGCTTATGTAACAAGAAAATTGAAAAGACATATCAGTACTTGTAAAGTTTTGGGAGAAATTAGTAAAAATGCTCCTTGTATGTACTCTTTGCTTAAAATACACAGCATCTGGAAATCCTGCAGAAGTCTATGTACAATAGAAGAAAAAAAAAAGTTTTTGTTGATTAATAGGTTATAAAAAAGCCCACCTCAGAACCAGAACTCAACACATCTCATTTTCATTTCAGATTTCCCAGTGCAGTACTTGAGGCTCCTCCCAGCCGATAAGCTAGTAACTGAATGCGCAGCTTATCATGGGCTATGTCATACTTTTATGTGTATGACCTATGTGCTCTGTGATCTGATTTCAAGTATATCTAGCTTAAGATCCTGCTCTCTAAACACTTAAGCATAGTTATTTGATATATTTCTCAGTGCCATATTTCAGCCTAATCCTGTCAAGTTCACCACTTAAAGTTCTAGATGCAAACTGGACCTAGACAGTAAGAACGAAAGATACCAAATAGTCAAAGAGACTACCATAGTCAGGCTCTGGCTTTGAATAATGCTCTATGGAATTCCTATTCTAGAAACTCAACTTACTACAGAACAGAACTAAATTGTTTAAAGTGTCATGAGACTCTTAACAGAGAACTTACGCCTAATGTTGCCTTATCCATCTAGAAAATAAAGGAAGATTTTTGTTTGATTTCTACAGAATCCAACAGAGTGGGATTAGATCCTTACGTAGTTCTAGGATATGTTATTTTAATAGCTCGTTTAAAATAGCAAATTACAAATAGTTTTTTACCTCTCTCTGAAGGCTTACAAGCTGGGAAGACAGATTTTCAATACGCATATGACTTTCCTTCAGTTCTTCTCTTACTGAGTTGGCTGTAGAAGTGCTCATCTCAGAGGAGAGTCTAGCATTCTCAAGCTGCAGTAAATCACATTAAGACATCAGTTTCAAAGCATCTTTTACTAAAGGAAAAATGAGTTGCCAAACAAAACCACACAGAACAGCAAGATGCAAAGTTCCTCTCTGCAGCCGTAACAATGAAATATCTCCCTTTTTAGGGGTTAAATATGGTAGCTCAATTACCATGCTGGATTAAGCTATTTGAAATCGCAATCCTCTTGAGTATTTATCCTAGGATTAGAAATTTCTTACTGTTTCCCTTGTAGGCATTATTCAAGTTGGATTGCTGAATTCAGTTTTCTTGTTGGCCAATATTTAACTTTATATTGTCAAATACTATAAAGCTTTTTTGAATATGCTTGAATAGAAGAAGCTAAATAGAAATTACCAAAAACCTCCAAACCACACATGAACACAAACTAATGTTAGCTTTCAACCTAATGTCAGCACTGCACATCAACTGCACATCATTAAAACGATATTTTTTTCACCAAAAACTGTGCTAATAAAAGTTAATGCAAACTGAGTTTATCTGTTGCAACACTCCACCTAGTCTCCAAAAATGCCAACTGTGAAAAGTATAGCCACAGAAACCAAGTTCAGTTGAGACATCAGGATTCCTCTGTACAGAAATGCTGAATCACAGTAGAGGAAGGAAATTACAAAATATAACTGATTTCAGTTCAAATGTGTTTTCACTCTGGAGGAGTGAAAAGCAGAAATCATTGGGCATGGTAAAGCTAGGGTCAGAGTACTCAGGATGCTGTCTTCTCAAAGTACTTTCATTAAGCAAGTTTAATGCAAAATATGGGATACCTTATTATCAAGATTATTATAAACCTATTGTATTAACACAAACAAGTTAATTCTCTTTGAATTCACAGTAAGCCTAGTACTAATCACTTTTTTCACAGTCAGTTGACTTTTACACAGACATTATCCTAATTCAGTAGGCTATATTGTTGCACTTCTCACGGATTAACCCAACTCCTAAAATGAAACCTGAAAATAAAAGTTCATATTCAAAAGTATGGTAATTTTAAACACAGCTCTGTAATTAAATCCTCTGAAAGGCAAATAATTACACTAGATTATCCTTCCCTTAAATAAAGAGAATGGAAAGCATGCCAGACAGCTGTATGAAAACACGTTCTCACTTTGGCATGGTAAGTCTGTTCCAGCTCTTCTTTGTACAGTTTTACTTGTGCATCGTGTTGCTCCCTTATTTCATGAAGTGCTTGGGCAAGTTTATGCTCATACTCAATTTGATGCCCAGAATCAACCTCAACTAGATGAGTTTCATACTTTCTTCTCGTCTCGTTGATTTCCTAATAAAAAACAGAAAAATAACCTTCAGTATGTATTAGACAAAGTAAATTTTAGAACAGTATCCGACAAAAACACTTTGTTTACTTCAGCAAACAATATAGCTTTTAGCTAGCTTTGGAGATGAGCAAATAGTTTGTTTGACAGTGTTTCTAATGAAATGAATTAACAGTAGTGAAACACTGGAAGTTTCTTACGACCATTTCCATAGGTTTTCCCTAGGAAAAAAAAACTAAAAAAAGTAACAAAACTTTTGGTTCTATTATTAGAAAGTTATATATCAAAAACAAAAACTCTAAAATAAGTAAGCAAACAACCACACACACACAAAAAACCCCATCACACCCTGGCACACCCTCACCATCGAACCATATGCTCCCCAAAACACACAACAGTGTCCCCCACCCCAAATACAAAAAACAACAGCAGCCAAAACACCCTCCTCCCCCCTCCAAAAAAAAAAAAAAAAAAAAAAAAAACCACAAAAAACAAATTTT
>JAVCKT010097769.1:0-11357 GCA_032273925.1 Rhynchotus rufescens
TAGAGGGGCAGAATCACCTCCCTTGACCTGCTGGCAACATCCTCCTGATGCAGGCCAGGATCCCATTGGCCTTCTTGACCATGAGGGCACTCTGCTGACTCATGGTTAACTTGGTGTCAACCAGGACTCCCAGGTCCCTCTCCGAGGAGCTGCTCTCGAGCAGGTCGACCCCTAATCTGTACTGGTGCCTGGAGTTATTCCTCCCCAGGTGCACCACCCTGCACTTATCCTTGTTGAACCTCATGAGGTTCCTCTCTGCCCAGTTCTCCAGCCTGTCCAGGTCCCTCTGGATGGCAGCACAGCTATCCAGAGTGTTGGCCATTCCATCCTGCTTGGTATCGTCCACAAACTTGCTTCCGGTGCACTCAGTGCTCTCGTCCAGGTCATTGATGAACAGGTTGAACAGCATCAGGCCCAGTACTGATCCCTGGGGGACACCACTGGCTACAGGCCTGCACCTGGACTCAGCCCCATTTATAGCTACCCTCTGAACTCTAATATGAAAAGGTCTAGGTGACAAATTCATTTCAAAGGTAAGCACCTCTGTCCAGCACTTCCTAGAAGTACAAAAGAAACTTAATGGTCCTTAATGCTGAGAGAGTGCAGCAGGTTAGGGAAATGATCACACGATAGCATCGTGTTGATTAGCTGAGGATAAACCATGAGGACAGAACATAACCAAACAAATTTGACACGGTAAGGTCATGACTGCAAGTTGCTTCCAGCAGTATCTGAGCCAAGGCCAAATCATCACCATAAACAATATATATAATGACACAGATACAAACCAAAATTACACTAACTAGTATTTTTTACATCTGTTTTAGCCAAAAAAGTATATATCACTACAACAGGGAGTAGGGGAAACCAAAGTTATGACAGCAGGACAACTACTTAAGTATTTTGAGGCCTGGGAATGGTCCAGTTATTTCACTGAACCGACAGCTCTGGCTGGCTGATTTCAGGTCGCCTCCCACATTACTTCAATCATGTGTCATTAGCAGCATGGCATAGCTTGGGGTGGTCCAGCACACAGCAAAAAAATTAGGCTGGAGGCAGTGCCCCACTACTTGCAGTTGGTAGCAGCAGCAACCCTCACAGTGAAAGCTGGGGCATGATGACCTCTTTAAGATATATATAGTTGTAGGCAATAGTTGTAGGAAATACAACTCTATAGTTGTAGGAAATACAGCATATATGCAGGAGGAAATAAGCTGCTGGAGGAAAAACAGCAGCGGAAAGACTACCTATCAGTCACCTCAGTATAAATACAAGAAGAATGAAATAACAGACACATGTGTATTTGATTGGAAAAGGCACTCTGTTAACACTACCTCGGTACCTGAGAAGGCATCTTGACGACGACGACACTTTACTCAGAAGGAAGCAAGTGACCAAGCGAGCCTAGAGGGGGGTCACATATAAACACCCAGGTCCTGCAGGCCCTGCAGGCCCAGGCCAAGCTGTGACTGCTCTCCTTGAGCAGGCAGCGCAGGGCAAGGAGGCGAGACCACCGCCAGCTCCTCTCAAAGAGGCAGCCCGAGGCAAAGTGCCCTGCTCACCCCAGGCACGGAGCCAGAACAAAAGCAGGAGTGTTTATGGCTGGAAGATCGCTCTCTGCTTTAGCCAGGATGGAAGAAGGGGGAGCAGAGGGACTTGGAAGAGGATTTTGTAACGGAGGATCTTTTAAGCTGATGAACAAAAAGATGAAGCAGAGCTTGTATCTACAGCTGTATGTGCTTACAGGTGAGAGGTTTTCCAAAGCCTGCTGAGTAGAGAATTCATGCTTATTTTTAACCTTCTCAAATTAAAGACTAACCTGAAGAGCAAAAGAAGCTACTGTTATTTCACTGCTGAGAGAGAGAAAAAAAAAATACTTGTACAGAAAATGCAAGTGATAAATTTAATTTGTTGTGTCTAGTCACTGGGGATAGTGGCATCATTTCCCAGCTGTTTTTTTGATATTCTGCTAACCAGGAGCATGATCTCTTCTTTATAGGACCACATATACTACTCATCGTAATTTGAGAATTCTTGTAACCACTATTAAGTGCTGTGCCCACATCAGATGCATCTGTGCCATCCCAGTCACATAAGATAGGTGAAAAATTCAAAAGATCCTCCAGGTGAGGATTCCACTGCCATGGGAAAACTCCTAAGCACATACATATCTTTCCATCACCTCTTGTACATTTATAGGGCCATCTGTAAGAGAAAGCAAAAGCAATTGCATTCCTACAGCTCCAATCTTTAGCTAAATCTGCAGTTTCTTCTCTTTTCTTGCCAACTACAAAGTAGCTATAAGGAGGGTTAAGCCTCAGCTGGGCAAGGAAGCAATTTAAAACAAACAAACAAACAAACAAACAAACAAACAAACAAACAAACCCACTACCATTCCCATCTTCTCCTCATGAAGATGCTCTAGTCATACCTTGAAAACAGCTGACAAGCAAGCATGGGTTTTGTATTGTTTTTAGGAATGTTTTTGTTAGTGTACAATAGCAAATTATTCATGGTAATTTAAAGGAATCAATGAATTATAATAATCTAGGATATCTGGGATGAGATTACAGCTATTTAATGGACAGTGATACTTATAATCAATCAGAATTAGATGTACTTAATTTAAAAAGCAAATAACTGAAAGTACTGTTTTAGTAATTCTATAGCCAAATTCATGGATTTGAGAATGCAAAACTGCTGGCATATGTAGACTGAAGAAGTTTGCATAATAGAAAATGAAAATGATGCCACTAAGGGAAGATACCTAACTAATATTTCATTAAAAAAAAAAAAAAAAGCTTTCAGTATGTGTTCGTATGGCTGTGAATAAAAAAGCCCCTGCAAATGCACCTACCCATTTGACAACCAACATTCCAGAATTCTTGAGGGTTGTAATTCGAAGAGGTCGCTCTAGTTCCTTTGGGGTAGATTCTTGTAATGAACCTTGCAGTATGTCCAATAAACTCCTGAGCTGAAAGTAGAATGATAAAACACTTGGGTTGATCTTGAGTAAGACAAACTTAATTAATAGCTTTGTGTTTGAAATGCATCCTATCTGAAAAAATAATCTAGTTTTTTTTATCTTTGACACAGTCAGTACTCAGGTATTAAGACATAACAGTTTCCCTAACAGTTCAACAATGGAGAATCATTTCTTCAGGGAGAAATTCTTCACCTCTTTGATAAATGCACATTTTTACATTTATAGCCATGGTACTTTCCTGAAGAATCATAAAGATACAAAACAGGATATTGATAATAAAACTAGGCATTCTTAATTTTTTTAATAGGAACTATATACATATATATGTATTCTAAGATGATCGGAACCTCAGTGCAGTTTGGAGGTTTATATATAATAAATGATCTCAAACTCAGTGAAAAACACATCACTGGCACTTAATTGGTACATCTGTAACCTTCAGAAGAGGCTAACTGTTGAAGTGAATTGATTTTCTTACTCCTACTGATGTATCTGCCTAAAAAGGTATAAACTGCACAGACTCGGAACACCTCAGATGATTTCTGCGTACACTATTCCAACTGAGTAATCAAACAGAAAGCTTCAGGTTTCCAGGACTACCACCCTGCACCTTGGCACCATCACACACTTGCTTTCCTATTCACTTGCATGTGCGCTGCTTTGCTAGACAGCCCGGAAGGCTGCCTATGGCTGGCTGGCAAGAGCCTGCTTTTTCCCATGTGGTTTGGCACTGCTCACCTAACCAGCCCTGGGATCATCGCCAGGAGAAGCGCCGGGCAGCTGGGCTGGCCCTGCACGGATGCTCCCGGGGCAGACTTCACGCTCGTGGCCAGGGCTCTCCGATGCTGACATTGCCTGAAGCCAGGCACCAGGCAGCTGCAGTCGAAGCAGCAAAGGCTGCACGGCCCTGCTTGCACCAAACGGAGACACCCCAGAGCAGAATGAGAAATCCAGCTGGGCCTGCTTTAAGGACATGGACCAATGGAATAAACTGCCTGCCCCGGCGTTTAGTCGTCCTTTTCTGTGCATTCTCTTCTCTGCAGTTGCCTCCAAAGCTGGGGGTATTGCCTGCCCGGCTCCAAAGTGGAGTACAGACCCCATATGTGAAAAAGAAGATCCTTTTCCACACAAATACTGAAAATGCTCAAATACTGACTGCTATATTTAAATCATTTGACACAGAAAAATGAAATTCAGAAGTTGTCATACATATTCTATATTATGTTAATATTTGTTTTTATTAAAAGATATTAATTTAAAACAATGCTGTCTTCAACTTTGCTTAGAAAACCATCTGAAAGGTGCAGTGCAAATGACAGACTATTTCAAAACCAATGTTATAAAAAAATCATGAAATAGAATTGGAAAATATGTATCTCAAAGTTTATCAACTCTTCCAGTGTCTAAACAATGAACTATGACAATATTGTAACTTTCATCTGATTAAATGAAAATACCTGAATTCTTTACAAATTTTCGTGCTCGAGTCTCTCCAATTGAGTTATTTTCATAACACTTCTGACTTTCTCGTGACTTCTCAAAACTTTCAAACTTCTGAGATTTGGTATAAATCACAAGATCTGACAACTCAATGGCAATTTTTATCTTCTTCATCTATAAACCATAAAATGAAATAATAATATGAAATAATGGAAGAATATATGAGATTACATTATCACATATTTTACTAAGATTATTAAAAATACAGAGGATTAAGATCATTTTTGATGCCTAAAACTTGGAAAAATGTATCATGGTTAGTGAATTTAACCTAAAATTTGACTTTTAGCAGTAAAAGAAATATTTGATTTATCCAGAAACTAGTAAGATTATTGTAACTGTGCTCATTATAGTAATGTGGGGTAAATGGTGGGACACTTCCAATGTCTCCTGGCACAGTGATCTGTAGGATCCCTGCATTTGAGATTGGTACATATACTACTGCCATTTACCATCATTTGCACCATTTATTCATATCTAAAACATATGTCCAGTTTCATATTACTATGGGACTTCTTCACTTGTATTAATCTGCGAGCTAATCCATGGTAGTAGCCAGCAAGGAGCTGATGCTGCCAATGATGTTTACTTTCCATTAAACCTTTTGAGGACAAATTCCAATCTGAAATTGTTTGCCAGCTTGTGGCCCTTATACTACACAAGAAGTTCAAGTGCATTATTTATTCTGGGGCTACGTCCCCTGATGAGCATTAAGGGTCTACCAGTACAGAACTCCTAGGTAATTTGACTCTCTGGATAGGGCAGTCAATGCCAAGAGCATCTCCAGGGTATCCGCATTCTAGGAGTATCTGGGATGCACGTTCATCACTCTTCCACCATCGAACTGAGCATAGATGGATCCCCCAAATCTGCCCTCTTTTGCCTATAGAACATCACCAGACTTTCTGCTGTGGTTGTTGTTACGTTTTGTAGTTGCAACAGGATGTTTTATACATATATGTGACCTTACTAATATATGTGACCCTAGTAGCCACAAATTTGGCCTTCTCTTCTTCAAGAGGACTCCAGATGTCCTCAGATTTTTTCTTTGCCATCTCACCATATTTGATGGAAAGAAAGACAGAAGAAAAGTTCATGGCCTTCCAGTTGTTGAGAGAAAAGTGCCAGAGAGAAACCTACTGCTTGTCAGCACAAATAGACAATTGGGAGGAGTGTTGTCAGTCGCTCTCTATTTAGATAATCAGAGCATGATTGCAAAGATCACTGGATACTGCCTGTATTTCCTGCCTGTCTGTAAAGATTGAAGAAAGCAGTTTTAAAGATGAAGGAGCAACAGATTTCCATAGTGAAGAATGGAAATTTGGTGGGAAAAAAAATAAAAACTACAATCTGAGTATCAGAGAAATAAAAAAGAAATTGCATCTCAATTCTAAAGTGTCTCTTAATGAGCAATATTCAATATTTAGTCTTTTCACAACAATGCCTTTTCCCTTATCCTAAGTACTCAAAAAAAAATTCTTAGGGCACTCAGAAGTTTCCATCTTTTTTCACCTAAATCCAGATTGCAAGAAAATAGGTGAATGCAATGTTTTCAAAAGTTCCAGGATAGACTGCTGGGCTTCAGGAAGGAACAGACAGAGGATAATTGTCCTTCACCACTGGGATCCACTAAACCTTGATTACCTTCCATTGCAGAAGGGCCTTGAGTCCAACAGAGCTGTTAGACAGTCTTATGTTGGCCTGCTGCAGTACCAGGAGCCTGGGACAAGCACCAAACTGACTGTGAAAGCTGCGGGTAGAATTTAGGATGGGAGAGCAGGGAAGGGCTGGATACTAAATTACGTTCCTCTTTTCTTCAGAGTGTCTCATAAGAATCAGGAAGCCCACAAAACCTTAAGTTGAAAAGTATGATGTTGAAATGTTTTTGAAATGTGTAATTTAGAATTACTTTGTGCTGAAATAATATTTTTACCTTTGGCCTTTTTCGAGGTGGGGGAGTAGATTCACTTTCACGTTTTCTTTTTGATGTCTCTGATGGTGAGAGTGGGCTTAAAGGGGTTCTTTCATCTCCCTCCTCCTCATCAGAAGGATTTATCTCTTCTATAATTTCCCCTGTTTCACCATGACTGTCTTTACCCTTCCTGAGAATTGTTTCCTCAAGTGTTCCAACTTTTTTATTTTTTATCAGTATTTTGAATTTTAATGCCTGTGGAAAAGAGGTTGAACAGTAATAATTAGGATTATTTATGGACTAATTATAGATTTTCATATCAAGAAAATGTTTTATCTGCTTAAAATTATTGATAATTAAGTAAAGAAACAATTCAGTAAAGACAGATTTCAATGAGGAATCATTCAAAAACAAGTAAATGTGTAAAAACAGCTTGGGGATCAAAGTACACCAATGACTACAAAAATCTAACCACAAGGGAAAAAGACAAAAAAGAAGCTAAGATGAAGCTAAGAAGTAATGCACATGTCAGAGGGGACGACCAGGTAGGAAACAAGCCATGTTTTTTTTCTTCTGGCTACAAATACCTTTTAAAATATAATCATATAAACATTTATCTGATATTCTTTTGAAATTGTTTTTTAAGTAGTTTTGCAGCTGTCAGAAGTTTGTTACCTTGTTTGATTAGTGCATTAGTGTAGATCTGTGTTGTACACCAACTTAAGCTGTTCTTACATTATCAGCATCTAGGGTATGGTGGACTTTCACGCCAATCTAATCTACTCAGTAATAGTAACTGCACAGAGGTTGGTGATTTGGTAATTTGTTGTCTAAGTAGCTTCTCTGTGTCTCATCTCTAAGTGGGCATGTTTCACATAAAACTAAGAGAACTCTTATTCTCTGAAAGGACTATTTACACTATTACAATGTGTTTTCATTGCGTGAAAGATGGAGTGGGCTATAGAATTATCTAAAGAATTCTCTCTTTTTTATTTTTTTCATCTAGTAGATGCTCATTAATTCAACAAAGAGTACAAGATCTTTACACAAGTATCATCACAACATCTAAAAGAAAAATTCTGGAAACATCATTAAAGGATAGATTTTGCAAAAATATTAGCTTTAATATATAAATCTGATAATTATCAATATAACAATAACTTTGATTTATGAAATTAACTTTACTGCAAAACATCCATTATATAGCAGATATTCATCTTTACCTCTGCACGCGGTAACTGCCAGTGAGTAGCAGGACTTATTGAGACTCTTGGACAAAGGAAATCGCAAAAGCCCCCATAAGTTTCATTTGGTAAAGTTTAAAAAAATAAAAAAAGAAATATACACATATTAAGTAAAGCATAACTGAACTTATGTGTGTGTGTCAAATATGACATTTTAAGCTATCCATTAACTAAGTATGAAAAACATGAATGGTAGAAATATAGTTACTATAATAGAAGTGACCAGAGCTGTAGGCAAAAAATAGACATTCCATTTATTTAAATAGCAATCCCCATAGCTGATCATCTCCCTATCACTTCAGATTTTGTATTAGGATCAAGTTTGTCAGTATGCAAGTGGATAAGATATCCTCTGTTTAATTTCCATCAATGTCATGGTAGTGTAAGATTTGATTAATCTCTCTGCAAGGGTGATTCTGAATACGGATGCACTTTAACATTTCCTTCATTACTTATTGATGCACTCATTCTTTTTCTGTGATATTTTTAGAAGAGCTTTGATATGAGTAATACTTCTTATAGTCTAAAGAGTTCTGAATTTTCCTTTGTATTTTCATATTTCCTGATACTTAACCCTTTTGGTCTTGTATTTTGATGTTCATAGATAAGATTTAATTTTAAAAATCAGAAAAGACCTGATACAGAAGGGAAGGAAAATACTTTTAAGGATATTTTAGTACCCCTTGTATGCAAATTAATTAAAAAAAAAAAAGCCTGTGTAATCATATAAAAAGAGGCTGTGATATTTTAAGGCAAATGCTTTCTAAAATTTTTCTTATAAGCTGTTGGCAAAGATGTAAATACCCCAAGGTAGGACACCATTTCCTTTTTTTCATGGAAGATAATTTTAAAAATTATAACTTACTTTTCAAAGAGAGTTTCTTGCTACAGAAAATATTCTGTAGTAAGGATAAATTTTGCTATTTCTTTGGCCAGAAGCAGATCCCCATAATAGCTAACTGAAATCACTGAAACTGAACCATGAACTGAAAAAGACACGCTATACATCTTAAGTCTGAGCTTCAAATAAATCTGCAAGAACAATTATCATAAATGTATGGTTACAAAATCAGTGACTAAGTGAAATTTGTATGCTTTAATCGGTAATCAGCATGCTGATCAGGTGGCATCTTTCCTGCACAAAAATGTTTAAATCTTACAAACAGATCATCTGCTGAAAGTCTGAATGTCAGTAATAACTTTGCTCTTATGGTTGAAGTAGAAAATACAAATATTTTTAAAGTACATATATGTTGATTAAATAGTTGTATGTAAAATGTAATCATTTCAGTCCTGTTTCAATGTTTTTGGGTAGCTATTATCGGGATCTGCCTCTGACCACACAGATCTTTCTTCCAGCATAATGAATCCTTTAAGACCAGCATAGGCAAAATCCACCAGATACCATCAGTTGGATAAAAATGGTTTAAATATTTAAAGCAACAAAACTTAGTTCTTCTTCTAACAGGTATTCTGGTTCAGGTTATGGAGATCACACAATCAGCGCAGCTGAAGTAAGACAAGACTCCAAAACAGTCACAAGCGTTTTGCCATGGATTAGCCAAAACTACCATACAGACTATTAGAAATAACATTGTAAGTTATTTAATATATTATATTGTAAATATAATAATATTATAAATTATATGATAAATAAATAGGAAGGTCCAGAATTCAGATTACAGAAACATAAGAGAATAAATCCTTGGACTGTGACATGACTATTCAAATGAAATAAATGCCTCTCCTACTTAAATTCAGCATGTTCTGTCCTCTTCTTCTCTCCTGGGTAATTTTAGGTGCTTAGTAAGAAGAATATAAAATCCAGAAAGCCTGCCTAAGTACTAAAGATAAAAATAGTTTAAAGTTTTACACCATTTTCTATTTCAAGCATTATGTTAATGGTTTTACAAATACATGGTAAAGATGGGACAGCTTTTGTGAAGCCTTACATGGATAAATTTTCCAAGGCATTGACAAAATTTATTTTGAAATAAAATAACATAACAATAACAATAAAATAAAATAACAGGACATTGCTTTTAAGTATCAGCATTCTTTGATAATTCAAGATATTGGAAATACAAGAAGACAAAGCATGCCTAACAAAGCTGCAGGTAACTGGGAAGGGTGGAACTGGCAGGCAAATTTCCTGGCTGACTTGACACAATCCTTGTTTAAAAATGTCTATGTCCTAAGAAACATGCTGTTTTAAAAAACGTATTTCAAAAATTTTTCTTTCTTATTCACTAACCAGAACCTAATCTCTAAAAGCTAAAACCTTTTGAACCCTTGAAAGTTAAACCTTTGAACCAAGCCTTTGAAAGCTAAACTTTTCAAAAACTTCTCTAATAGTGGAACAAGGATATCCTTCTGTTGGGGGTTATAATATGAAAGAACCTAACCAGTCAACAAATCTGAGAGAGAAACTACAATTAAAAGGACACAAGTGAACAACAAGGATATCATTAGTTAACAGCACCAAGCACCTTTTTCCTTTGCTTGTTTTTTGGGCACTTTCTTGGGAATATCGTCATCTAGCATACTATCCAAGAGGAAAGAACAAGTCTAGTTAAGTCTGAAAGCCATCCAAGAACCAAAGTCTGAGATGAAAGGGAGTGCTAGTCCCTTTCAGCCAGTGGACATTACCCAAGTTTTGCCCAATGCTTCAACTTCTTAAATCGAATGAAGCAGGAGGTTTCGGTACCAGTTTTGCCTAGATCATGCACGTGCATCCAATATCAGCAATATTCTATCCTGCTTCGCCTGAGGACTCTACCATATATAAGCAAAAAGTATAGTTTCCCTAGCTGACTTTCCCAATTATGTGATCAAAAAACCTCCTGACAACAGTCTTGGAAAAAGAGTCAATGCAACCAAGAGTCAGCCTTGCAACTGTCAAGGCAAAAAGATTGATTTAGGGATGTCACTGATCCTAAAAATAAACTGCAAATAAGACTGTCATATTATTTTCCACTTATGATTCAAGCATCTGCAATGACTTCAGGGTCAGAGAGTTGCAAGGGATACCATCTCCACAGGGAAAGGCAAGCTAGGAGCTAAGAATGACAGGAAGATGAGCATGGGACAGTGACCCTGCCAACAAGGAGAGCTAGCAAGCACAGCAGGTCTGCAAGTGGTAACCATATTCAGTCAGCAGTCCCATGACTGCCAAACAAGACTGTAGTGACAAGGCAGGTCCAAATGCAGGGCAAGTCCAAAGGCAGCTGCCAGTAGGAAGGCATCTCTTGGGACTGTGCAGTCCAAAACCTTTTCTCAAAGCAGGGGCAGCTAGGTTCTATCCAGTTGGGTTTTAAATATCTCCAATATAGAGACTCCACAGCCTCTTCAAGCAAGGTCTTGCAGTGTTGGACCACTCTTACAGTAGAAAAGGTTTTTCTTATATTTTGGTGGAATTTACTGTATTTCTGTTTGTGTATGATACCTCTAACCCTTTCACTGGACTTAGAGGAGTTCTTGCTCTGTCAGGTCCTCTGTCACTAGTCAGGTCTTTATAAACATTGATAAGATCCTCTCAAGATCCTTTTTCCAAGATGAACAGTCCCAGTTGACTCAGCTTCTCCTCCTAGGACAAATGCTTTGAGACCCTCATCATCTTAATGTCCTTTGTTAGATTTGCTGCAATGCGTCCGTGCCTCTCCTGCATTGGGGAGCCGAGAAAGGCACCCAGCACTTCAGATATGGTCTCACTACC
>JAVCKT010097770.1:0-11353 GCA_032273925.1 Rhynchotus rufescens
GCCCAGGGAGGCTGTGGAGTCTCCTTCTCTGGAGGTCTTCAAAACCCGCCTGGGTGCCGCCCTGTGCCACATGCTCTGTGTCTCCCTGCAGGAGCAGGGGGTGTAAACCAGATGATCTCTAGAGGTCCCTTCCAACCTCAACCATTCTGTGATTGTGTGAAGTGTTAAACACCATTTAAACAGTTTTCATATACCCAGTTACTGGTGTGATGTGATCCAGGTGAACTGCCTGATGAACAGTTAAAACGTCTTCTACCCAAGGGAGTTTCCACTATGGTGTTTACAGTACCGGTGGTTTTGCATTTTGTCTTCTCTCTTGATTTAAACAGCACCATAAGATGCAGTGGAGCTGTTTGTGGGAGCAAGGTGGCGTATTCGGTTTTTAAGGGGCATTGAACGGTGTCATCTGCTCTGCTTCACAGGCAGAGGCGGTTGGCAGCAGGGGTGACACCGGCCTTGTGAGCCCTGTGCCCCCTTAGGCAGCTTCCCAGGATGAGAAACCCCTGTCCCTTCCGCAGGCTGGAGGCTTCACTCTGAGGGCAGGTCAAAGGAACTTTTGCTGCAGATTAGAAAAGAAAAAGAAATCCTAGAAATAGACACAACATTTTTCTCTTATTTTCTGTCCAGATTATTTGCCTGTCCTAGGAAATTAGACAGAGAATAGTAGATGATGAAAATAGATATAAATACACTTTACTGACACTAACGTTCTCAAATTCTTTCATTACCAGCGTGCTGTATCCTCCCCGTCTTTTGTAGCTAAATGGTCTATTGTATCTTGCCATGAGCCCTGCTGCTCATCAAGAATCCTGATTTTTGTGTGCACAAGCCCATTTTAATCTCATAAATATTGTGAGGATGATTTGGGGGAGGAAGAGAACCAGCTTCCTGTAGATACTGTGAAAGGGATGATTGACTTCATGTGTCTCTGGATGAGCTAGGAGGGAAGTGCTTTTAAGCAGGAAAAGATGTGGGGTAGCTTTCTTTGGGGTACCTTTTCATCTGCTTTTCAGAAATTTAATCAGAATTAAAAGATGTCACAAAATGTTTTATGAGGGTATTTTTCTTTTGGTTTGAAAAACATTATTCTGATTCATTTGCTCCACTGAGGAATTCTGGCCAGTGGTTCAAGGGCTAAAAATGGAAACCTGGACTTTGATAATTTTTGATTTGAGGATTATAAACAAAATATTAATATTCTGGACATCCACTATTCCAGTGAGTGTTTTAATATTCAATTCCAAATAGTACATCTTCTAGCAAGAGAAACAAGCAGCTCAGTTTTCAGTAGGAGATGATAGCTGGAGGGCGCCCTGTCCTGCCCCAGCATTGGAGTCTGCAGCCTGCATCCTTTCCAGGTCTCTCACTCTAGCCCAAGGATTTTTTCATATATGCTCCTCCTTAAATGGAAAGTGATCACCCTGCTGCAGGTCCCATGGGAAGCTTGTGAATGAGAGAAAATGCTGGAGTCATAGTGACAAAAGCTTTAGTTTTGTGCTACATCCGCTTCATGCTCTGTATTTTCCCCTATTTTTCTCCTCTCCTTATTTGGTTGTACACACAGAAAAGTGTGGATTTGACTAGGATTTTGGCTGTAACTTTCCAGCCATTTCATGTGCCATTTTCTGATGCAGACCAGAGGCTGAGGAATTCTTCTTGGGGACTGTGGTTAGGAGCATTACAATTGTATGCAAGTGTTAAAAAGATACTATTTTAAAGCAATGCATGGATATGTTCTGTTCTAAAAAAAAAAATAGGTCATGAGTTACATAGATACAAATAGATATGAACACAGATATGTACATAAATGTATTTGATTTGTTACTCCATTCTGCTTTTGACCTAAGTAAGAAGAGAAGCTGCAACATTTGCGAGGATACAGATGAAGTGCACGGTGGCATTGCAGTGTTTCTCACATGGCCTTAGCCTGGTGTTAGTTTGCACATTCTGCTTTTACTGCCCTGTGCTGCAGCGTGGCTCCTGCCAGCCTCTCTCTTTTGGAGTAATTACTCCTGCTGCTTCAGGAGCTAATGAGCCAGCTTATCTTGTGTCACATTTAAAATGTTGCTCTTCTACTGGATGGACAACAGAAGTCTGAAAAGATCTGGATGTTGTCTAGCTTGCAAATGTAATATGAAGGAAGGCTTAGCTTAGAAGAGCTTGACTTGTGAATGTGTAGCTTTCAATCAAGTGAAATACTGTCTGCTTATGGAAATGCCATTACTTTTTCTTATGGAGAGCTTTTGGTGCCCTATATGTGTATAGACCTAAATATATGTAGAGATGTGTGTGTCTAAAGCAGATGAAAGGTATATTTGAGATGCATGATGCAGAGAGCCCAGAGTTAAGGCAAAAAGGAATCATTGGGGGAACCTCCTCGTGCTCTCCTGCCCCAACCTTTACCAGCCTGTGGAGATGGGGAAGCCTCTAACAAGCCCTTCTCCCTGCTCTCTTCAATCACTATCCATGATTAGCAACCCAAAGTCATAGGAGTAAAACCAGAGCAACGGCAGCGTCCAGGTCATGCCAACTTCTGCACGATGGATTTTCTTCCATGATTTCCTCATGTAAAGAAAGAGTTCTGTCATTTTGCCTAAGACAGTCTAAGATTTAATTCCTAGTTGGGAATTTTAGTTTGTAGAGGAAGCGAATGAATGTTCTTGGAGTTGGGCACAAGTTTTCCTGTGCCACCCAACTGCTGCGTGTCCAAGCATCAGTCCCAGGCCGTGGCACCAGCCAGACGCGCTTGGCGGTGCCGTTTGCAGAGCTGACACCGCATCCCTGCTCCCACAACTAGCTTCTGGACTTCTCTCCCAGGGGAATTTGAAGTCTGCAGCATGTGAGTGTGACCAGGCATCCTGCAGCGTGGGGCAAAGCAGGTCTCTAGTGCCAGTAATGCTGTAAGTTCTGTTCAACTCGGGCATAAGGTGCTGTTCAGCTCAGCTCCCTGAAAATGTTTAGGGCAAGAGTATCACGGTCAAGAGTCTCTACTCTGTTCTTGCAGGACATGTTCTTATTGCAGGGATAAAGAAGGAACAGAATTACCAAGGATGTGTGATTTTGCAGAATACCTGGATTGATGGAAATGTTGCAATAATCTCCTACCAGTCGCTTCCCATGCACATGGGGTTACAAATGAAACAATTTTTCATCAGCACAGCTTTCCCCTGCTGTGGGATTCTCATATCCCCAATTTAATTGAAAAATGTATTTTCTTGAGGAGCGCTAGCCAAGTGGGGGTTCTAGTCCTTTCACCACTTTGCTGCCTGCTATTAAATCAAGTATATGAAAAATGGCAAAGAAACCATCAAAACAGGACGTGTATGCCTTAATTTGTATTTTGCTGTGCATAATGAACATATCTCAAGAATATTCGGATAACCCAGGATACCTTTGGCCTGTCAAGTGCTAAAGCTGCAGTTATTAAATAGCCAAAATGTATTTTGTCTGTGTTCAGTTTTCAGAGTTCAGTTTTGGTGAATTCTGTTTTAAATTAGGACAGGTGAGTCACATCTGAAATGCAGTTCAGTGATGAGAGGCATCAGATGCAATAAATTAAAACTCCTATATGTATATATAGTTACGGATTATTTAGTTTCCTAAATATTCCTTAATCATCCTCTAAGTAATAAAAATAGTTCCCTCGCTGCCTCAGAGTTCAGTATACGTCAGAAATTCATGTGGGATTTGTACTTTGACCTTCAGAAATATTTTTAGAAAATGATGAGTTACTGACTGCTTTCAGGTATTGGAAACAGGAGGAGTTTAAAGTTCTGGTCTGGTTTTGGATTTTACCATGTGTTGTAAGGTCAGCAAGTAACTCTGATCATTTTTGTCAGTATACAGAATGAGAATCAAATTCAATAGAGGTTGTTAGAAAATTTTAAGATGCTTCTTTTGTAGGACAGTTTCAGCTTTAAGATTAATAATGGGCTGTGATAAAGATTTTTACGACTTTTTGCCTCCTCCCATAGGACTGACAGCATAATAAGGAATACTTATTAATCCTACAGAACAGGCAAGGGCAGAGGGAGTATTTGTGTTTAAATTTAGACTCTTCCACCTACTTTGAAGCATTTGGTGGTATTTTTTTTGCTTGCAGTTAAATATAGAGATAAATTCAAACTTGAGGATGTTAGCACAGTGCTCTGTGTGACTATTGATGTGTATTGTGTATGGTCCTGATTACAGGATCGAGTTACAGTTCCATATTTCTCCCCGAGCGTATTTTAATACTGCTCTGCTGAGGTTGGTGTAGGATGATGCTGCCACCCTCATCCTGAAGAGGAGCTGTGTGTCCTGAAGAGGCAGCACCTTCCCAGAAGGCAGCGGTAGGACCGTGTCCCAGGGAAGAGCATCACCCAGGGCAGGCACTGCAGAGCTTTTCAGTGAGGAGTGGGTGTCCTGCTCTTCAAACAGTCCTGCCCGTTGAAACAGGAACTTCAGGGAATTTTATTGCTCAGTCTGACCTAGAAGAATGATCTGAAGAATTTCTGGCAGTATTTCAGACTAGACCTTTCTCCTAAGTATCCGAAGTGTGAAAAAAGTATTTTGCAAGGACCTCTCTATGAACAATTTGTCCTGAGTTTCAAGTATGTCTTTTAAATAATATAAACTTTAAGGTTTGAGGAGGCCAAGTGTTTCCTGAAGAGCAGCTAGAATTGTGCAGAGCAGAAGGTAGTTACCCCAGAAGTGTTCTCGTTACATGGGACACCCAGTAAAGAAGAGAGGGTATTTTATCATTGGGAAGGAGAAAGAAGAGATGTCAGTATTTAAACTGCAGTAAAGAAAAAAAATCTTTTAGCTGCAACTGACAACTAAATTACCTCTCTTTGGCTCAAGTGGTTTTACTGTTATATAAATACTGTTTAATTTGAGTCTTCTTTTCCACAATTGACTCTGTACTGGAGAGAGACAGAACTTCAGATCTTTTCTGTTAAGAATCTGTAATCTCTCTCTATCAGCCGTAAGTGATAACAGACATAGGTGAATGGTTTTCTTCGCTCTAAGATTATATACATTTGCACATGTAATAGTCTCTCACAGTACCATATTGGAGGGTTTTTGCTGCTTCTCTTTCTATCTTGCTGAACTGCTTTGGGGCAGAGGGAATATATCTAGAACCTCGAGATCCTGACGTTGCCAGTTGGTGCTGCTCTCAGGACTGCACAGGTAACTACTTTCCCTTCAGCACCCAAAGGAGTGATGTAACATGGAGGTGGGATTTCAGCCTTTTACTCCAGAGCTTTTGAAGTTGTTAATGGTGAATTTTATTTGTGATACAATATTATTAATTTATAGAGACAAAGAGGAGGGAATGAGAGGGAGAGAAGGAGATGATAGAGAGGGGGGAATAAGCCTTGAAGAAAGGAAGAGAAGGGTCTTGCATTTGTATTTAATAACTTTTTCAGAGATAACAGGCTTCTGGTTTTAGACTTTATCCCACAAGCTTCCTTTAATACTCTCTGCTTTTAACTAAAACGAAGAAACAGTCACTAATTCTTCAATGTGAGTAAAATACATGTATGCACACATCTGTAAGCATACGTTTATACTTAACTTATCCCATGACAAGGGGAGAGGCCCAGCTCTGACGAGGTGGCCACATACTCTGCAAGCACAAACCTGCATGCTGCGAGTTGGGCTCCTTTCCAGGTGTCCACAGGGATGATCCAGCACGTGGCCCTTCCGTGGCCACCTCTGACATTTGCAGGCAACAGGCGCTTGCATGGCCTCCCGGGAAGCAGCTCCCTTCTCGTAAAGCCCTCAGCAGAGTCACTCTCCAAACTGCGTTTGACTTGCTCTGTAGAAGTGAATTAGTTCAACACTGGCTACCACGGAAAATACCACTGTATTTTCTGTCTCAATAATGTCATAATGATGGCACTTAGGAGTATGTGACATTATAATCTTGTAATACCTGGTACAGCAAAATGCCTTAGAAATTGATTTTATAAAATATATGTTTGAAATTAAGCAGATCTTAATCCTTTCTGTTTAGATGAAGGATTGAATGTGATTAAATTTGAGCTCACATGTACAATTTATTCTAACTTGGGCACAGGCTGGAGAGAATTCCCCGGGTCTTTTTTGGCATATTTCTTACTTTCACTTAGAGGAGGAAATAGCATTTGATGTAAAAAGTTATGGGTATGAAATCCACAAGATATACAGATGACTTAACCTACCTCCCAGATGTTACAGAAATTGCATTCATCACAGGTATAGAAAGCCCGCTGAGCCAAAAAAGTCACCTTTTTATAGAACCTTAAATGCAACACTTAGTATTCTGGAGTTTCCTGCACAAGCACTTACTTAAAACATGTGTCAGTGAAAATGACTTATGCAGAAATACACTGGACTTCTGAATGTGAAAAACATGTCTTTGCATCAAGCTTGTGAAGGTGAAATGAGTCTAACAGTTGGTTAGAGGTATGTCGTCATTTTATATGTGCATATATACACATACATATTTGTGTCCTAGTATAGAGGCAAATACATGTATTTATATACATATATTGGAAAGTCATTAGGGAAGCCTCATTTTTATATTTCGCAGTTTGGCCTTTTGGACTCATATGGCTGCCAAGATGTAGGTATTCAGATTTACTTAAGACCTGACTCCATTGCACTAGAGCAGCTCCCTCGGTCACCTGCTCCTACTGGAGAATATGAAACTGCTGCATCCCGATTTGGTCCCTGAAATTGGCATGGGCCTGAAAGCAACTTGTGGAGTCGCTGTGTCTAGCACGTTACAATTCACCAGGCGCACTGCAAGAAACTATCGTGTAGATGTTCTCAGCAAAAAGTATTTGTAACATAAAACATCTGTATGATTTAAGCAGTCTGCAACTGGTACAAGCAAATCCGCGTGCACGTGCAAGTGAAGCCATCGCGGTGACTCAGCGGCGCTGCAAGCTCTGCTCTTGAGAAGAATCAGGAGGTTGCTGACACTTTTTATTTTGTCACTTTGAAAGCATATGCTCAAAAGCAACCACAACTTCGGAAAAAAGCATGTGTTCAGTTCAGACTGAATGGCAGCTGATAAGATAATCATTATGAGGCAGAAAGACTGTCTCCATTTGTAACCATTTATCCGAGTTGATTCCCAAACAAATTTTGTTAAATCAATGTATATTCTATCATGTAGATGTGATTTTGGAAAGGAGATTTGATGTTGAGATTGAACTATGGCATTTGATATCAGGGTGTTTTAACTACTGCACAGAAGAGGTGTTTTGGGCATGTTTTTGCTTCCTAATGATGTGTACCCACCTGGATGGGACCCTGTGCCCCATGTTCTAGGTATCCCTGCTAGAGTAGGGGATTGGACTGGAAGATCTCTAGAGGTCCCTTGCAACCTCAGCCATACTGTGACTCTCTGATAAGACCTTTAAATTAAAGAAAAATATGCTGCTGATTTACAGAACTTCTAAAAATATAATTTCTAATTTTAAAGCTGCTTTTTAAGTAAATTCAAAATTCCTGCACACGATAGGGAGATCAGAGCTTTCATCTGGTAGATAGTCTTCTTAGAAAGAAAGCACAATAAACTCCAAAACTTAAGTATTTTAAGTTGTTTTGGAAATCTTAAATAATGACCTACTACAGTAAATAAAAATGGTAATTTGAAAGGTAACTAATGGATTGGTGGCATTCCAGAGCAGTAAGTAAAGCTGTTCTGTGTTAAACTGCAGCCTTTAGAGCTGTGTCAGGTAAGCCTTGGGGTAAGGATTGAGGTAAATTCTAGGCCAATGTTGTATGCCAATATAAAGCAGATATTTACAAAATCTGTTGGGGATTTTTGCCATTCTAAGAGTCCATCTCTTTAAATAGGACTTGTCTTTGCCAATACGTGGTCTAGGAGCTCTGTAGATGAGCTCATCTGAATGGTCAAGGGCATACCCGAAGCTCCTATAGTGAGTTTTCATTCCGTTTCTCTTCTACCTTCTGCTTCGTATGTCTCTTTACCCTAGAGATGAGGGTCTGACAGGAGCTTGTTGTGGTGTTAACCTTGTGCCTGCCTTCACAAACCTATTTCACTTCAATATTACTACATGTGCTGTTCAGTAGCAATAAACTGTGGGGAAATGTCCATGGCAAGACAAAAGATTAAGATAAATCTGAGAAGTGGTTTAGTAAAATCCCAAAGTGAGCTTCTCATGCTGAGAGAGAAGGGTTTGGGAGCCCAAAGGAGGACTTGTTGGGTGTCCTGTTTGTAAAGTGCTTGTGCACCTGCACAGCAGATCCGGAGCTACCGGGAGATCCGTGCTCCAGCCCGTGTGTGGGTCATTCCCAAGGCCATGGGTACTTCTGAACACCCAATTTCCAAATGGCAATAAGTTTAAACATCCTCCTCATTCTTCTGCCAGTGATGGCAGCACTTGCAGCATGTTCCAAGGACAGAGTGGGCCAAGCAACAGCAGCAGTAGAGGAGCAAGTCTGTTGTGGGAAAATGGTCATAAGATTTTGGCCTGTTCGTTTGGCAGATGAAATTCTGAAGAGCAGCTAACAACCTGTGTATTTTCAGCCCCTAACGTCAAAAACCTTTGCTGCTCAAAGCAAACCCTTGAAATAGTTCTGAATGTGCATGCTGGCCTTCAGCTTTCCTCCCTGCTTATTTGCAGAACTGGCTTTTGTGAGTGGAGGGATTAAACTGGCAGCTGTGGAAGACAGAGGGAATGCTCAAATTAGTGACTAACAGTGAGGTTGTGTGGCTTCCCGTTAGCGTAACTGCTGACTCGGGCAGCCAGCAGCACTGTGAACACAACCAACGCTGAGAAATTGCTGGTGGAGTTTGCTGGCTAGCTTCAGTGACCCGAGACCCTGGAGCAGGCTGCCTTGTGAGCGGCTCTGAGCGTGGCGCAGTTGGTGACACGTGGGTCACTCGCTCGGTGTGAGGGGCAGGAGCAGCCCCAGTGGGAGCCGACAGCCTCGACCCTCAGCTCGGCCTCCTGGCCGCCACGTCACACGAGCTGCTTCTCTTTGGCCATTGTTTCCCGCCTTGTAAAATGACCCATAATCATAATCCGCTCATTGTAGCACCATCCAGCCGCGCTCAAGCTATTGTGCGGCACGGCCAGCGGCAGCTGAGCGGGGCACAAAGGAGCCTGTGGGCCCTGGTGACGGCACCCAGCGTTCGGAGGCACCAGGCGCCCCGCACGGCCGCCCCGTAGTGCCGACACCGCCACTGCCATGTTAGTCCTGTGCCCCATTGCGCAGGCCTGTGGGGCCCGGCGTGGTCTGCCCGCTGCCGCCTTGGCCTTGGCCCTGGTGCCTGTGGCGCTTGCCTTTCTGCCCAGCGCCGAGCCGGCCCCACAGCCCCACCAGGACAGGCACCCTCGGCCTCCGTCCACAGGCAGCAGCGCGCGGCCCTTCCCAGGCTGGAGCCTTCCCACAGGTAACGGCGCACGGGCTTGGCCGGGAGGGCAGGGATTGGATCATGTGGATGGGCTCAAGGACTTGGCATCACCGGCACGGCTGCATGCTGCTGCAGCGGCCCCGGCAGCAAAGGGGGGAACTGCACCCTAAACCCGTCCGGTGCCGCTGGCCGAAGGACTCAGTCCTTGCCAGAATGCCTCGTGGTTTCCTGGCAAGGGAAATTGCTTTCCTGGGATTTAGGGTGGCTTTTTATTGCAAGGTATTCAGAGCATATCAAAGGATAGTTATTATTGTAGCGTATTTGGATGGTGTCGGCTGTGAGTACGTGCTGGGCAGCTGGCACTCCAGAAAACAGCCTTCCTGCTCAGACCACTGATATCCAGCTCCTTCCTTTACAGCCTTGCCTGTGTGCCTAGTAAGAATTAACATCAGTAATGGGATACAATGTCTGCTCAGAATATCGGATTGCTTTGCCTCTCCCTGCTGTAAAGAGACACTTTAATTTGGTTAAGGATTAATGCAAGTGCACTAGGGAGAAAAAAAATTAACTTGCCTCCGTGGTAAGGATTTATTATGTATCTTATAAAATAATACTGTTTTCAATAAAATGAACACAATGGGACAAACAGTTCAGTATTACACAGACTCTCTATGCTGTCCCTGTAAGGCATTAAAATGAGTGAATTAAATGACAGAATTGACTTTTCTATACATATTAAGTGAAATTGGCTTGCTGTCTACTAATGCAGGTACTGCTTAAACAAGAAAGGCTGGTTTGGGACATCATTTGACAGGATTTAAGACCTTTATGTCATACTGGTCTCAAGGTTCAGCTAGTAACTTTGTTACATTTTGATGTGTTGGCTTCAGCGTAGTAAAAGGGAAGACAGAGCCGTGTTGAGTTACCTCCCTGCAAGATGGTCTTTAGGAGACCAGTTCCAGAGCAGGGCCATAATTCATCCTCATGAGGACACAGAGCAGGTGCCTCTGAATGGGGAGGAGGTCCAAGGGGCAGTGTGGGGCTGTGGGAGCCTCCATGACACTGTGGGCTGCCTGTTAGCTCGTAGGTTGCACGAGAAAGCCTGGAGCTGGGCTCAGAGATGGGACTCAAAGATGTTACTGAAGGGACCGGAAGGTCTTGGTAGGACTGGACTGCGCCGTCCTTGAGATGAGATTGAACCTTCACAGCAACTACGAGCCTCAAAGCTGGTAGGTGTGGAAATGCAGGTGCAGTTCCTCGCTGTTGATAAAGGGAAATAAATGAGCTCCTGGAGAGTGGCCCAAAGGGTCTAGCAGCAGCGTGGGGTTTCCCGACCCTGAACTGCTGCAGGTTTCACATGGAGACACGATGCAGTGACAGGCAGTAGAGGTCATTAATGGAGTGGAAAAAAAAAGGCGACTGTTCCTGGATGAAGAAGGCTAAAGAATGAAAACTTTTGTGTCATCAGCTGATGCGTGATTGTACACACCAGGCATGAGTGTAAGAGCTTGCACTCAGTAGCATAGTCTGTGCAGTCTTCAGACTAAAGTGTTTAGTACTCTAAAGCCCGAGTACTGAGTTTCTTGGCATGTTATTACTAATTCCTTGCTAGCTTCCTCATGGCGTTTGTTTACTTGGAAGTACCCTGGTGTGCCATGTTCCCTCAGTGTTACCTGCAGATAGTGCACGGCCTCTACCAAGAAAAACCCCTCAGCAAAGAGGGAGCGACATTGTCGTGGGGAGCTGCAGTAATGAAGCACACAGTCTCCTGGTTTATTTTCAGCACTGAATTGGACAATATATCACATACATTCAGTGAACCTGAAAAACGCTGTTATTACTCTCACCTTGTTGTAATGGGGGAAAAAAAAAGCCTGCATAACATTGCACAGCTTGTTGCTTATAAAATGTTTTGCAAAGACTTGAATATTTTATCTAGCTATTGTATTCAACCTGTTGTATAAACCTGAACTTAGGTTAATGCTGCATATT
>JAVCKT010097773.1:0-11351 GCA_032273925.1 Rhynchotus rufescens
TCCTTCTTTGGAGATCTTTAAAACCCGCTTGGACGCAGCCCTGTGCCACGTGCTCTGGGTGACCCTGCGTGAGCAGGCGGGTTGGACTAGATGACCTCTGAGGTCCCTTCCAACCTTAAGCATTCTATGATTCTATGATTCTATGTGGATTGCTAGCAGGATGAGATTTTTTCATCCAACACAGCCTTCTCTAATTTGTGCTATCAAATACTTGACAGCAATATTAAACTATCAAATTTTAAAATTTTAAATACAGAGATGGATCCCTCTCATAGTATTATTCACAGATACGTATTTACAATAGTGAATAATAGAATTCATGACTCTCAGTTTTCATCCGAGTCTGGAAAGGAATGAAGACTCTTCTTGTTCCTTCCACATTTGGCCCTTTCTACCCATCTGAGTACATGCCTTTGTCCCGCTTCTTTTTCACCTTCAGGCACACAAAGCTGCCCTCCTCATCTACTTGTTAATAACTGATCTTCTCAGAAAACTTACCTTGGCCCCCAGCCTGCTAGAGCAAAATCTAACCTCAGTCCTTCAGAAAGCCTGTCCTTAGATCCCTTTACTTCCCTCTTTCATGTTCCAGTCCCAGTATTCTCGCTCAGTCCTACTACACCTCCTAGCAGTCAGGAATAGCTGACCTATCTAAGGAGATGCCATAGAAAGTGAGGGTTTTTAAATGGTCATGGCAGTAATTCATTTTATATGTACTCTTGGCAATAAAGTCAGTGTTTTTGCATACAATATGCTGCTGAGTCCAAATCATTATTTTATTAGCCACTCAGCACCAGCACAACAGCTGTAGTTAGCCTGAAGAAACTGAGGAATGAGGTGAAGACACCAGCAGCAGCAGCAGCAGCAGTGAGATTCCAATTATTTGCCAAATGCGACATTTTCATACCACAAGAACAAAACTGAAAGAATAGGCAAGTTTCTTTGTTTATGAGTAGAGTTTGAAAAACAATCCAAATAACTTCAATTTACTTTTCTTACGGATTCTGACTAGAAAACTACCACAGTTTCCATAATCTTTTTTTTATATGACAGTTGGCAAAATACCACTCTGACCATCACAGAGCAGAATAAGTAGTTCCACATGCCAAGGAGTGGGATAAACAGGTAAACACATAGATTTTATGGCAAAAAGAGAAAACTAGAAACTTGTATCCTTGAGTTATTATTCAAGACAAATCTTGAAAACTCCTTGCTGTCTTTTGAGGACATCTCAGAAATGAACAGCCAGACACAATGTAAATTCACTCACTCACTTCAAGTGAAGAGGAATAAACTGAACTGTTGGCAAGTTTTTCCAGTAACTCAGTAGCCCCACTACTAATACCTGAACTTGATTTTCAGTATAAAGTCATCCAGCTCTCAATTTATCAAATTGAAGTCTCCAGGCCACTTTTGCCTTTGTCTGCGTCATTCAATTAAAATCTTCTGATCGGTAGGCACAGTTGCCTACCGATTGTGGGTGAGCTTCTGCTACATCCTTTTGAGATAGTCTGTTATTACAAAGACTGCCTTTGCATTCATATTTGCAATTGTTTTCTAAACTCTTGTCAATTTTTCAGCACCTTTATGTGCTAGCGTAGACAGCAGAACATATCACTAGTGCTGTTTATAGAGGAAATATGATCTCCTTATTCAGTACTGCATGTTTATACATGCAGTGATCACCCAACCATCATTCACTGGGCTCGCACAGTCATAGCACTGCACCAAAAGATCATGTTCAGTCATCTACCACCAGCTGAATTTCTCTTTTGCCATTTCTCAACAAATAAACTCCATTCCACCAGAGCTATTTAACTCCTTTGTTCTACTACAATATCTCTTTTTATTAACTCCAAGCAGGTGAAAATGGGGACTTTATTCCATTAGGATAGAATATGCTGTGTCAGCCTTGTGCAGAACTCCAGATCAATTTAGTGAATCACCTCGAGAGCATGGCACTAACTGTGGCATTTAACAGGCTCAGTCTGTTCTTTTTCAGATCATATGTCTGAGTTAGATTTTCTGCCATCTAAGGAAAATTCTTGCTCTGACAACTCGAAAATAATTCTCAGGCTGCACCATTTATAACCATAAAGAGTAGAAAACTGGACTTAAAATTAAGAGGGAAAAACTAACAGGTAAGGAGAAGCTTAGGAGGAATCTCAACACAGGCAATTAGGGTTTTTTTTTAAATACAAAATCCCATTTGAGTTCTCAGCTACATGCACAGAAAAATAAGTTGATCATGTTCCAGTCTGATATGCTATTCATTGACTATAGGTTATGGTTGTCATGGCAATTATGTTTATTCACCTGCCTTTTGGTAACTACACATTGAACATTTTTCATTGCCTAAGGATTTTCACTCCTCCTGAGCATTCCTGTTGAGACTATGGAATTTCACGCAAAGAACTTACCACAAAGGCCATGATCTGTCAAAACAGGAATAAAAGAAAAAAGAAACTGCTCTCTGAGTACCTTGTTTAACCCTAGTGTAAGGTGATATGATTCTTTTAAAGATGATGCATTGCTGACGTGTTAAGGTCAGCATTAGCTTTGACTGTTAATTCTCAGCATATCTGAACAGGTCTGTGAGCATTGACTGAAAGCATATTGGGATTCCAAGATTAATGTTCTACTATTTTTGCCAACAGACCATAGAAAAACAATTTTATCTAATTTAAATAGAGAATTTTTAATGGGAAAATATATTTTAAAAAAAAGTCAAATATCTAGAGATTCAAATCAGAATTTCTAGGAATGGAGAATGATGGAGAATGAAGGTATCTTCATTTCATAATTTACGGGACAAAAGAGGAGGGGCTCAAATGCTCAAATTTGCACTAACTTTGTGCACAGGGACATAAACTGGTGGGACTTCGTGTTGATGACAGTATCAGTAGGGGCTGGAGACTATTTCTGGCTGAAGTCCACTCTGATTTACAATGCTCAGCATCGTATAAATACAGCAACATATGTTATTCCTATTATTTTGCACTCTTTCCTTCCACTCATTTGTGGAGTACATACTCCAACACTGCATACACTGGTGCTAGGAGAGATGACAGCCAGTAAGAATCACTGTAGGTTAAACTCTTTAGGTTAAAAGATACAGCTCTTATCTGGAGTATGAAAGCAAAGCTCCAAGTCCCTGCTCGAATGAATATTTAATTATAGAAAGAGCCATTTGCAAAATGAATTCCCAGAGTTCCAAAAAACAGTCAATGATTTTCTGCCTGGATTCTCATTGGGAATGCATAACGATTACAAACGTGAATCAGGCAAAGTGGGGTCTTAAAATAATGTACTTAAAGAATGTGAAACTCTATGCTGCAACACTTCTAAGGAAGATGAAGATGGCTCTTGTTCCAAAACAAGGTTTGTTTTGGAGACCTTTGTCTTTCACAGAAAATGAAACTGATAGCCTAAGAGAAAAGCAAATGATGACATATTATGGATATTCACTGAAAAGGGGTTGGATCTTACAGGCAAATCTCCTTGGTGAGTTCCTGAAAAACATGATGCAACACCACATTAACTCTAGACAACGATCAATTTAGATAGAAAATCTATTTCCTATTGAAAAAATAGTTTTGCCCAAAACTAGTTCTAATGGAATTCAAGAATATAGGAAAGATACTTGCAGGACATTTTTTACAAAGACAAATTTATATAAACAATGACTTGATGTGAGGAAACATCTCAAAATACCCAATTACTCTTACAGAGTTTTCATCTTAATGGTCAGCAGGGTCCTAGGTGCATTAATTGACATTAATGGACATAACTTGCCCCACTCTCATGGGCCCAAGTGTCCCACTTAAGCTCAGATCACAATTTTCACCCCCTTCCTGAGCTATGTTGCAGAGTACTGGTTTCCAGGTCTGCCACAGCCATGCCCATGCCTGGCCCACTGATCTGGACCTTGACCCATGGACTGACCTCCTGGCTTGAACTTGAACCTATCTTGACACCATGCACCTGCCTCATGACACTGAACTATGTCTTGACCCTGGTTACCCTCACCAGGCCTGATCTTGATCCTGATGATGACCTGTGGACCAGCTTACTGGCTTGACTATGCAGCTGCCTCATCATCATGAGCTTGCCTAATGATCTGGACTCTTATTTGAACCTAGTTACCATCTGTGGTAACTGTCCTGCTCAACTCACTTGGGTGCTATTGGCCTAGGCCTCAAGTGGTGAGGCCCTTGCCTTGCAGATCACATTATTGTGCTCAGCTTGTGGCTTCCCAGCCCTTAGGGAGCAGTTGTGCCTCATTCCACCTTTGTAACTGTCATCTGCTAAACACAGAACTCCTTAAAAATGTGCTTCTCAAATTTTAGAGAAATGAAACCAACTGCCCTTCATCAATCCAATACATATTGTTAAGACATCTATTCTTTTAGTTATCACATCCCTACATTTTCCTTCATCTATTAGCAAGTCACACTCTAGGCACTGGAAAAGGTTAGTGTGGCTCTTTTTTCCTATGGTGAAAAACACTGTAATAGTTAAATATAATTAACAGACTCTAGTTTCTATGACCAACAAAAACAGAGCATCCAAACCATAGGGTTTTTGTTTGTTTGCTTGTTTTAATATGATCTATAAAATCAGGCAGATGTCACTTAAATTCCCATGGCACATTTTTAATGTTTTGCTTGCATCTATGATAATAAACTTACTGGACTCTCCTAAACAAATGACAATTTAGGTAATGAGGGAAGGAAAAAAAATCAGAAAATATACCCTAACACATCTCTCATCTTACTATTGCTTTTGCTATTTTACTTACTATTTTACTATTACTATTGCATTCTATGGTGGATGCTCATAGACTCTCCTCCCTAAAAAAGGAGGACAGGCATGAAGGCTAGCTTATAGCCAAGTGCTATAGGAGGCATGCTTTCCAGCACCACATGTGGAGCCGGAAGCTTTTCCAAGCAGCAGACTTGCTGCGGTGGAAGACTAGATGACCTTGGCCTAATCTGTAACTTGACTGCAGGGAAAGAGATGATATTTTTGTAATCATATGCAAAGTTAAACAACTTCTTTCAATTTATACCAGAAATTCTTTGATTTGGGCTCTGCATTGGGTAAATACAGTATTTAATAATATACATTAGAGAACATTTACCAAAATTGTCCCATTTTCTAGTCTTCTGCTCTGTAGAACTACTTCTTATGCTGCTTGTTCTGCCTGCAAGGGTCTTGTTTGAGAACGCACAGTTTGGAATTAGCAGGAAGACTGATGCTTGCTCCCCAGATAAAGTAACAGCTCAGAGTGGGCTCCAAACAACACAGTAATATTTTCAGTCTCTAAGGAAATAAATTATGTCATTTAGGAAAGTGTTTCATAGGTAGGAGGATATGGTCTACAAAGAAAGCATGTGTGAGCTCCCCAGGCTTTATATGATACTGCACACATTCAAAAATCTATCCCTTCACTGTGTATATCTATCTTCCTGGTGTTGATCAACACCTTCACTGGTGTTGATGAAAGTCATATTTTTTCAAATACTAAAAGCACTAGAAGCATGATGTTCTCTGTCATCCCCTGACTGCGGATGAGGCTTCTCTAAAAAGACACTGAATATATGTGAATATGAACAATCTAGTTCTATTTAGTTTAGAAGAACTCTTTGGAATACTACCATGTGACAGAATAGCTTCTGAATTTTATTATTTCCCTGACTGTAATAAAAATAACTCTTGCTTCTAAAACAGGTAGGGGTGCACAAGGTGACCATAAGACAACAAAAAACCACTGGCTTAAAGTTTTCTGAGGTACAATAAAAAAAGAAGAATTTTCCTGAAAGAGAAGGTAGTTTTGTCTATGTTCTCTCAGATACAAGGAAATTAAATAAAAATACAAAAAAGAAACCTTATTGGAGGCCTTACACATCTTTGGTCCCTGACAGTGCAAATCTTACGCATGCTTGTACACGGACTTCTATGACGTTAATCCTGACCATTATCCCTGACTTCATTTTCTGATTGACTTTGGGTCTTCCTTGTCACTTTGAACTTGTCTGTCAATCCCTTGGATTCTTGGCTGACCCTTGTCACTGGACATCCCCTGCTCACCTTATTTGGGTACTGTGCTACTTTGTTAGTGAGTTCACAGCTTCTGCCAGTTCACTGTCACCATCTTGCAGAGCAGCCCAATCTTGCTGAGATAGTATTAAAAAAGTCTCATAGTACTTTAAAACCTCTACTCAGATACAAATATTAGGTTTCCTGCAGATCAGCATTATGATCAGTCAACTGTGACTAAAGAAAATGTCTGAGTTTACAGAAAATAATTTGCAAAGCAGTGCAGAAATAATGCTACAGGAAAAAAAAAGGACACGTAATGAACACTGTTGCTGATTGAAGCACTGAACTTCATGCCAACTGCTTAGGCTTACTCCAGAGCAAAGTGTCAGACGATGGTCCTCAGTTTGCCTCTGAGGAATTCTCTGTCATGGAATAATTCTGCTACTTGCACAAAAACTAAGCAATTGTCATCAAACGGATTAGCAGAACCCTTGTACAGGCACAAGATGTGCCTATGTGTATGTGTTCATGTGTATATGAATGCATATGTGCATTCTGGAACTACCTTAAATATAAAATTATCCCAGTCAAAATCAGACTACCCTGTTGCGAAAATGTTAACATCCAAGACAACCTATACCCCTACCAAACTGTGAACAGCATTTATGTCACGTAGCTACAAACAACAACAAATATAAATGATAAGCTACACAGCTATAAATCACAGTTCATTTTGTAAAGAAATGCTAGGAGGTTCTTGAAGTTCAGCTGCATCTGTGCTATTACTGGCTAAAGCACTGTGCCTGAGGAATCTGAAGAACTGGAATTCCAGGAAATACAAAATTATATTGAGACACAGCTCTGCCACAACAGACCTAACTATTAGACCACATGATAATAACAGTATAATAATAAACAATTCCCAATTAAATATTGTAATACAAAATGGAAATTCTTACACTTCTCTAAAAAAGTAAATTACTGCACAAATGAGGCTATGTTTTGATTTATTCATACCAGCAGAAATATATTTCCTCTGGCTTCTGTAGAGTTCCTGACAAGTGACATAAATGCAGATGACATCAGAAGCTAATTATGTGTTCCTTCCATCACTTTGCTTACTAAGTCTCCATGCAATATACAAAATTTTCAAATTGTGGCAGAAAAGATTTCTGGATATTTTTGCTCCTCAGAGTGGGTAAGTTAAAACTTTTCCTGTGGAAGCAAGGTTTGCAAGGGCATGCTGACTATTTAGCGGGAAGGTCTTATTTTGTTAGCAATCATCTCCTTTCTCTTCTCCTCCCTCCCAAAATGTCTTTTGAAAGCATTAGCCAGCCAGTGATAGGAAAAGGGGTAATTAAATTAAAACACAGGAAGTTCCATCTCCATATGAGGAAAAACTTCCTCACTGTGAGGGTGACAGAGCCCTGGAACAGGCTGCCCAGGGAGGTTGTGGAGTCTCCTCTGAAAATCTTCAAAACTCACCTGGCTGTGACTCTGTGCCCCGTGCTCTGGGTGTCCCTGCTTGAGCAGGGGGGCTTGGACTAGATGATCTCTAGGGGTCCCTTCCAACATCAACCATTCTGTGATCCTGTGACTCTGTAAACTAAATCTAATATCAGTGATAATGTCTCAGAGATATTTACTTCATATAGTTAGCAAGAAAACCACTAGCTGTTGAGCAGATACCTCATTAATCATTCATTACTGGACACCAGAATGCACAAAACTACTTGTCTTCTGTTATGATTTCCTACTATATTCTTCTACTATATTCTAGTTATATAGACTAGACTATATAGACTATATTCTTCTGTTATCAGGGACTCTCGATAGACCTTAGAGGGGGTCAATCTAACTGGAGCTGAGAAGCAACAGCACCAAGCTGGGGGATGCATTTCCAAAACTTATATGAGAAGGTAACTTCTCAAATCCCATGAAATGAAACAGAAAGCTTCCTTTGAGAGTACTTCTCTTCCTCTACCAAGAGAGAACATTTTTGGCATACCTGATGGCTGAGTGGATTATAGGGATAGTTTTGTGTTACTGAGAAAGAAAAGAGGAATGGCGGGTACATGCTTAATAGATTGCTGGAAAACAGTTTGAACAGCCTGGAAATCATGTTCTGATAATCAGTTATGGTTACCTGGCTCTTTCAAAGGCAGGCCTGTAATAGCCAAAAAAAAAAAAAAAAAGGAGCTGAAAGCTGTAATGTGAGAATACAGGAACAGGACTACAGATCTTCAAAATTCAACCTTCAATTCCACTACAAACAAACTAGATGGAGACACTTCTTCTACTAATACAGATGAGTGCTGGTATTTAATATTAAATCCAGCAATTAATTAGATTTCTGGAGCTCTAGGCACTGGTTGAGTAATCTTGCTCTATGACTTATACTGTTTATAGTGTTAGACACTAATTAATTTACTGCTTCTATAGACAAAATACAAATAATATTAAGATCTAGTGGAATGAGTTTGCTATTACCTCCTTTCCAGAGAAGGAGGTGTGGCTGACTGACCAGCAGTTCCCTAGGTACTGCTTCTTGTCCTTTTTGAAGATCAGACTCTTCAAAACACATCTGCTATCTTCTAGTCCTCAGGCACCTCTCCTGATCACCATGACCTATGAAAGATGATCGAGACTGGCCTCGAAGTGACATGGGCCAGCTCCCTCAGCACTCATGAGTGCTGCCCATCACACTCCATGGACTCGTGTACGTTGAGTTTGCTTAGGTGATCCCTAATTCATTCCTCCTCTACCAACAGAAAGTCTTAGCAGTAAAAACTGAGTCTCTCTGCCTTTTATGTGTCTTTGTCACCAGTGTTCCTGACCCATGCAGCAGCAGGTTCACATTTCCTCTAGTCTTTGTTTTGTTAGGGATGCATTTAAAGAAGCCCTTCTTGCCGTCCTTAGCATTCCTTGACAAATTCAATTCCAAATGGACACTTCCTAGTCACCTCTCTGCATACTTAGATGACATTCCTATAATGTTATCACACGATGTATTCCTGCTTCCATCTATTGTGCACTTCCTTCTCCTGTTTCAGTTTTGTTAGGAGTTCCTTGTTCTTCCATACAGGTCTCTAGCCTCCTACAGTGTTCTTGAATTTGGAGGAGATTATCCTTGCCCTACTTTCTTTGAATCCCTCTTCCATCTGTCACTCTATCCCATGAGATTCTTTCAAGTAGATCAATGAAGAGACTGAAGTCTCCTCTCCTGAAGTCCAGGGTTGTAATTCCTCCTTGCAGGATTTCTACCATCTCATTGTCACTGCTGCCAAAGCAGTGGCAGTCCAGGTTGCCCCTAATCTTCATGTCTCCATCCAACTGTTCCTTGTTTGTAAGTGTGAGGACCATCAGAACACCTCACCTCACTGCTTGTATCCATCTCTGGAAAGGTGATGGAGCAGCTCATCCTGGATGTCATGTCTAGGCAGGTGCAGGATAAGAATTTAATCAGAAGTAGTCAGCATGAATTCACCTAGGGAAAATCATGCTTCACCAAGACTCCTATGATGGAATGGCTAGCTGGGTAGATGAGGGGAGAGCAGTGGATGTTGTCTACCTTGACTTCAGCAAGGCTTTTGACAAAGTCTCCCATAACATATTCATAGGCAAACTCAGGAAGTGTGCGATATATGATTGGACAGTGAGGTAGATTGGCAACTTACTGAATGGCAGAGCTGCAATACTTGTGATCAGTGGTGCAGAGTCTAGTAGAGTCTTGTAGCTAGCTGTGTCCTCCAGGCGATCCAACAGGATTGGATCCAATCCTGTACAACTTATTCATCAGTGACCTGGATGAAAGGAACAGTGCACCCTCACCAAGTCTGCAGGCAATACAAAACTGGGAGGAGGGGCTGAATGATTGACACCAGAGGGCTATGCAGCCATTCTAACCTGAGCTAACTGGCTGGCAAGATGAGTGAAAAGGAACCTCATGAAGATTCAATGAAGGCAAATGTAGAGTTCTTCACCTGAAAGGAATAACCCCGTGTATCAGGGGTACCCGATATCCCCGAGTACAGGCTGGAGATGGACCTTCTAGATTTCAGTCCTGCAGAGAAGGACCTAGGAGTCCTGGTAGACAACAAATTAACCATGAGCCAGCAATGTGCCCTTGTGGCCAAAAGAGGCAATGGGATCCTGGGGTGCATTAGGAAAAGTGTTGCCAGTAGGTCAATGGAGATGATCCTTCCCTGTTCCTCAGCCATAGTGAGCCTGCATATGGGGAATACTGCGTCAAATTCTGGGTTTCCCAGTATAAGAGAGACATGAAACTACTGGAGCAAGTCCAGTGAAAGGCTGCTAAGATGACAAAAGGACTGGAGCATCTCTCATATGAGGAAAGACTGAAAGAAGGGGACTCTTCATCCTGGAGAAGACTGGTGGAGAGTCTTATTAACATGAGTAAGCATCTGAAAGAAGGTGTAAAGAGGAAGGGGCACCACTTTTTCAGTGGCGCCTAATGATAGGACAAGGGGCAATAGGCACCCACCTTAACAAAGGAAGTTCCATAAGAACATAAGGGAAAACTTCTTTCAGTCTCACCTCCATTCCTGCAAGAGTGATGGAACAGCTCATCCTGGCTGTTGTCTCCAAGCACATGGAGGACAAAAAGGTGCTGAGGAATAGTAAGCATGGATTCACCAAGGGGAAATCATGCATTACCAACCCGATAGCCTTCTATGATGGAATGACTAGCTGGATAGACAAGAGGAGAGCAGTGGATGTCATCTATCTGGATTACAGAAAGGCTTTTGAGACTGTCCCTCACAGCATCCTCCTGAGCAAGCTTTGGAAGTGTGGGTTAGATGGGTGGACAGTGAGGTCGACTGAGAACTGGCTGCATGGCAGAGCTCAGAGGGTGGTGATCAGTAGCGTGGAGTCTAGTTGGGGGCCTATAGTTAGCGGTGTCCCTCAGGGGTTAGTCCTCGGTCCAGTCCTGTTCAATGTATTCATCAATGACCTGGATGCAGGGGCAGAGGGCCCCTCAGCAAGTTTGTTGATGATACAAAACCGGGAAGAGTAGCTGATACCCTAGAGGACAGCATTGCATCCAGAGGGACCTGGACAGACTAGACAACTGGCCGGAAAGAAACCTCATGAGGTTCAATAAGGGCAAGTACAGGGTGCTGCACCCGGGGAAGAAAAACCCGCTGCATGAGTACAGTCTGGGGACTGACCTTCTGAAGAGCAGCTCTGTAGAGAGGGACCTGGGTGTCATGGTGGACAACAAGATGACCATGAGGCAGCAGTGTGCCCTGGTGGCCAAGAAGGCCAACGGGATCCTGGGGTGCATT
>JAVCKT010097774.1:0-11351 GCA_032273925.1 Rhynchotus rufescens
CTGCCCAGGGAGGTTGTGGAGTCTCCTTCTCTGGAGGTCTTCAAAACCCATCTGGATGCCACCCTGTGCCACATGCTCTAGGTGTGCCTGCTTGAGCAAGAAGGTTGGACTAGATCTCTAAAGGTCCCTTCCAACCTTGAATATTCTGTGATTCTGTGTTCCTTAACACAGCTAACAGATTAGCTGTATGAGGGAGCATGAAAACCACTTTTACAAAGAACAGCCAAGTTACCTGCATTACCACAGAAATATTTCATTTAACTTGCTGTTCTGCTCTTTGGACTACAGCTGAGATGGCCTATGTCCTTTATACAACTCCAAGATCATGGAAAAAAAAGATCTATTTAAGCATTTGCAGCAAGTTCTCCATAACACTCCAAAGTATACAGAAGAAAATTACAGCCACTCTCCAAGCATGATTGCTATAATCACATATCAGAGGTCAAAGTCACTATAAAATCTAGAAAAATGTTAGCCTACAGTTGAATTATGCCTTTGTTTTAAGGAAGAGCAGTCCATAATTTGAACTGACAATGTAATGTTGACAAGTTGTACAGAAATTTTCATTTCCATTTTATTTTGTCTTGAATGGGCTTCTGGGAAACCTAAGTTTGGAGACAGTTTTCCTGGGGAATGGCCACGAGTACAAAGCTTCCTCTTGAGGAAATTCTACTCAACTTTGTTTCTAATGGTTGGGGTGGGGATAAGAGCAGGGTGAAGATGGGACTAAGGGACCCTGTAATTAAAGCTGGACTTCTCTATCAGGAAGCCACCAGATTTTGGCTTCGTTACCTAAGTGCCATCCTTTGATGGCTGTATTGTCAGGGTCAATACCTCAGCTTTTACTCTGAAAGTAGCCATAATACCACCGTATCTTAATAAAGACACCAGAAAATAACCTCTCAAGTCAAAGCAGACACAAGTACTTTCATCATTATAACCAGCATCTTGTTCAACACGAGAAGTAGACTAAAATCTCAGCTGGGAATCTTACGCCACAAGTTTAGCAAGAACATTTAAAGAGAATTGAAAGTACTGTGTGAGCTGACCTAACTCTTCAGGGCCAGTAGCTACTTGGGCAGTTTGCCTGCTGTTCCTCAATGATTATTTCTTCTGACACCTAGGCTAGTAGGCTTCATATTACATTCTTGCCCACTATCCTGTAGGTAAGATGCAACATGTGCCCAAAAAAGTATTTGGTCATGAGAAACAGACAAAAACTTAAGATATTTTTTCCCAGGTTTCATTTCTGTTTTCAGACTCATCTGAAGCTGTCAGTTCAATTCTTTATCCAACTCTTGCTACTTCTCAAACAATGCAGCTTGTCTAACAGAACATGCAGATACATCCCCATCTGAAACACTCCATATGAAATAAAGGGCCAAATCCTTTGGAAATTCTCAAACAACCAGAATCAGCTTCAGCTTAAGTTGGGTGCATAGCGGTCTTTAGACTTCAGTCTTAAAAATCTCATCTAATACAAAATAACATAGAAGCAACACACCCATGCAGAACCAGGTTTTCCACCCTTGAAAAGTTTTGTAGGGAACAACTCTACTGACATGGGCCCTTTATGTTAAAGCTCCCAGAGCACCTGGTAAAATTTACTCTTTAAAAAAATCAACACATGACCTATAACAGATTCTGATTAGTTTTCAGTTCAAATATTCTCAAGTTAAAACCATCTATTCATGCCATGAATAAGTTGCCAGAAAATAGTCTACAGTTAGACAACATTCATCAAGAGGTACTTCATTCAGCTCAGGACAACATCCAAGGAAACACAAGAAAAATTTAGCAGGTGTTTACGATACAATTCAAGAAACCCTTGTTCTCTTGCTCACTAAAAGGTACCCAGCTGAACAGCATTCTGTTACCATTAGGCAGTTTCAAAGTTTAAGCATATAAAGCTCCTTAAATTGAGACTGAATACTGAAGTAATGATTCAAGACTTTTCCCATGGTATTCAAGCCTGCTATCAACTACTCTAACTCAATCTAAATCTATTTAGATACTAACAATAGCAAAAATAACCTACAAGCTGGCAAGCCATATCTGTCACTTATAAGTATACTAGCTTTTAATTTATTTTTAAAAACTGCATCAGGAAGAAGAGATAAAAATCACAGGAATCCATCTGTCCCCCTTGACTATTTCTGAAGTTAACATTTGATTTGTTTTCCTGAGAGCAATGCTGCCATTAAGATTATTAAAATTTGGCATACAATTTTCTCATAGTACTTACAATCACCTTTTCTTCCAAACATTGCAATTCAAAACCAAGTCTTACTCGCCTCTCTGGTTTTCAGCTGTCAATAGAAAAAAGATAACTTTAATGCCTCTGATGAAAAGGAAACATCATGAGCAAGTAGGAGATAAGATATAGAGAGAGCAGAGAAAAATAAATGAAGTTGGACAAGTAAGAGGAAATCTGCATGCTGCCAGGATGACACTTAGGAGGCTTAGAAATTGAAGACAACATAAGAGAGGAAGCAATGTCAGGGTCAAACAGCAATGCAGGACTCAATATAAGAAAACAAACTAGGATGGAATGCAGGTTAAATAAGGTTAGATTTTCAAAGATTAAAAAAATAGCCCCACACAGTCCAGAATAGAGATTAAGATGCCTTGCTTGGTGTTCTACTGTACTATGTAGTCATGCAAACAGTTTCTGACCACCAATCTCTAATACTGGCATCTGTGGAGAACTTGAAATCTTCAAGGCATAACAGCACCTGACAGCTGGGCAGAAAGTGAAAAAAATCCATTCAAACAGATCCTTGCTACATTTAACTAGGAAAAAACTGTTCTTAACCTAGCAGGCTTTTTTGAATGCTGCTACCCAACATGCACTTGTTATCCTTACTTTGCATCACACTACAGACAGGTATACTAAAAAAGGTACGATCCTAATGATATGCTTTGCATCAAAATAACCTGGATAACTTCAAATTAATGAGACTCAGTGTTTACTGTAAGTGCTTTCATTTAATTCAATATTGCCACACTGCAAAAGCTGCAATGTCAAAACAGAGGTCAAAAACAGACATTCAGATCACTACTCTAGCCACTATTCCTAAGTCATGAATTACACTAGCCTTTGCTATCTCTTCAGTTATTTGCCCCTTTGATCACAGAAACAAGGCCAATCAATGCTGTCATTCTGGACAAAATCTGGATCACTGAGCAGGCAACGAACTTGAGATCCCCTGTTTTCCAACCATGCCACTTACTTGCTACGTTACCTGGGGCAAGAAACTTCCAGCCCATCTAACTGCTCCGTCTTGCCAGATTTATTCTATTCCTGTCAAAGTCACAAGTCCCCAGCCATCCCCAGGGTTCAGCCTGGAAAAGCCTTCTTCCGTCTTGAGATAATGAAATGGCGGAGTGAGTCACGAATCCACTGTATCACTGGACTGCTGCTCCCAGTTCCTTCCTGCTATAAACTCCTTTACAGGAAAAATGTACATTCAAGGCCAGACTAACCACATTAATTCCTCTAGCTAGTAGTGACATGGCCAATATTTTGCTGTCCTGACAACAGATAACCACTGATTAAGGGACTGCTCTTTACAACATGCAAATCTGCTTTTTCCATAGTTTTTAGGTAGACATTTCTAGCACATCTAGTATACCAAAATTAGAGTCTCAAAGCTCATCTGCCAAGGAAGCTTCCAGAGAAGAGCCTTGTTGTCACTGCATTCCTACACCTGGAAAGAAGGTTCCCTGTCGCTTTGAAGCAAATTTCACATTGAGTCAGAAACCCTAGGATAAGTGGCACAGATTTCTGATCAAAATGCAGCTGTCAGTACCACAACACGTACAGTTTCTAATTTACTGGCATGCTCAATTCATAGTCTCAGAGTAAATTCCAGTGCTGGAGAACAGCTAGCAGTTGTGTCAGGATAGTTTTGGTCTTACTCCAAAAACAGTGTTATATTTGACACCATGTAAGAACTTACTTTTAAAGTTCTTGAAAGTGAAGGCAAACTCTAAAGCTAGGTCAAGTTTCAGTTTTGTTCACTGTCAATTTTCACCTTCAACAGTTGCAAAGGAAGGTAAAAATCCAAAAGTAAAGGTCAATATTTGGTCCTTAGGGGATACATTTTACAAATACTGGTGGTCTCCTACAACACTTTCTACTAAAAAATAAAGGATAGCCTTAAAAGTAATCATTTTGTGGTTGCTCTTCCTCTAGGTCTTTGAAATTTGAGAAGTAGCACCTTTATAGAAGGAAGTCATTTTCTTTACTCTAACACTAACAGTCTTTCACCTAGGTACTAATTAACATTTCAATGTCAGACAGAACACAGGACTCCTGGCTCTCAATCTGCACTGTAATTCTAAGCACTATTGCTCACCATTGCTGCAGAGGACTTCAGTGATTAGCTCTTTGTGCCGCTGTGGAACTGGAGCAATGTAACAGGCTCAGTGTTGGCATACTGCATTGTTTCAGATGTACTAAAACTGAAGATGCATATTTGCATTGTTACTGTTCCCTATGCAAAGTGAGAATATTTGTCAGTCAAAAATACTTTTGTCCCATTTTAGGCTATGCAAGTACCTTATGGACCTTTGCAGCAACATGCACTGTATGTAGGAGTTCATTATTAGTTTACCATATTAGGTATCTGAATACTGCAGTCATGTCCAGAGTTAGCTGTGTATTTGGATCCATGCCAAGAAGTTGCTTAATAGTTTGAAGCAATAGTTGAACATTAACTGAACAGTTCTTACACTTAACCTTGGACAAGAGCTTTGCAATAGCTTCAGTCACAGGATTGCTACTAAACATTTTAGTCAACTCAGCGAATTAACTAGAAAACTCCAATTCTTATCTTTAAGAATGAAAGGTGATACAGATACAGAAAAATCTGCTGAGACAAATCATTTTGTTCTTCCTTATCTACATTGGGCTTCAGGCACGGCAGAAGTTGGATGTTGTCATGTGTTCAGGGTGATTTGGCATTTAATAGTATACTGCCTTCATGTCCTTCCTGCAAGAGAAGCTTTCCAAACACGAGTCAAACAGTAGGTGCTGAATATAGCCGTGGTGGATCAGAATGAAATAACTATTCCCATACCCTGGCCAGTGTGTGAATGTTTACTATACTGATTGAGACTGAGTCTCTTACTATGAATGGGAAGGCTTCATCTTCACCAGCTGATATGATGAACAATTTCATTATTTCACAATGGCATGGTCCTGCTGGTTTAGGTTATGCATCATCCTTTAGATCTTGCACACCAAGTAACTCCAAAAGAAAATTTAAGTGTAGTCATAAGAAACAATAAAAGTCATACTTCCCCTCAGGACAACCATTCTCAGGTACTAATGCTTTTCACTGCCATTTTCCTCACGCAAAGAAATTGCAAGTGTCACAACAGACAGTAGAATAAAAAGTCAGTTTAACTGCTTAAAATAGCCACTTCTATTCACTCTACTTGGTGGTCTGCCAGCAGCTCGCAAGTGCCTACAGCTCAGAGGATCCATAATATGCAAAGTCCTCTATGCAATCCCATTTGCAAATTCATGCATTTCTTCCCTAGAGAAGCCAGGAAAATCCTGACAGATGGAAGAACCAATAGAGAGCTTCAGCCTTGGAAAGGCTGCATGTTAACTCTATGTCAAGCAGAGATTACAGCTATGATTTTCTAATTGGCCTTTTAAGAACTGCTTTAGGTAATGCTGCAGAGTCCAGCTCTACATATCTTCCTTCAGCACTTACCAATATGCTGTGTCATACTACACAAACCCTTTTGAACTTTCTCACAGAACTCCAAGTAAACCAAACAGTCCACATTTTAGAAAATGTGAAAAGGACCAATTATGGTCTCACAAACTGATATTTATATTACTTTAGAACACTTGGTTCCTTGGTTAAAGCACATATTTCCAAGGCCTACTATTTTTGTGCACAAGAACTCTTATAACTTGGATGCTAAACTGCACCTATCTCTTTCATGGCCTGCCATGTAAGTAGCTTCAGTCTGCTTCTGAAGTATCCTTCTAATCACGTTCTGGTAAGCAGTTTCCACCCCCCATAAGAAAGTTCACCGATTATTTCCAGCACACTAAGTAAATATCTGCATTATGTTCATCTAACAGTATTATTCCTCAGTCTTCACAGAAAAATGCTTAGTTTGAATCCAAGCCACAAAATACAGCCCGTTGTTTGGTCAGCTTCTGTCTGTAGCCTTCTTGGTTTTGAAGATTTGCTCATATTAGAGCAACACAAACATTTTAACTGGAAGAGCTGAACAAATTCAGAACTGCACAAACCACTGGCAGTCTCAACTTCATTAGCTTCAAGATATCTTATCATAAAGCTTGCAATAACCACAATTGTTGAACTTTGCTTAATGTTGTTCTAGAGACAGCTTCTGTGTCCTCAGACACTAGTATTACATTACCTTCAGTTTGGGAATCATTGACCTTAGGACAGAAAATTAACTTATCCAAGAGAAGACATGAATTGATTTTTCACCTTTACTCTTCCATGCTGCTGCATTCATTTTTTTTTGCTTGCTTACAAACAGCTTGTTTAGACCCAGCTGTAATACTGTATTACTAATATAGTACTACCGTTTTCATTTCCCAGTCTAGAGCAGACTAGCCTATTATAAACATATATCCAACTAGTGCAACAAAAGTATAACAGGAGATTTGCTGCCATGGTTTAGCTAAACAAGTCTCTTCTCATATAGACAGGCCCTCAGGTATTAATGACAGGTCTAAGTTTGCCCAAGGTCATGAGCATAGTGGGAAATAAAATCCAGTCTGCTAACTGTTAGTCCTGCAAGCACATGCAGCTTTCTTAACATTAAGAAAGAATACATATGAGATACCCTTGAAAGATGACAAACAGCAACATCTAATATTTAAATCAGCATCTCAGGAGTTTTAATCTCCTGAGGCCGCCTTCACAAGGACAGCTGTCAGTTGCAGATGCTTAGCTGAGTAGCACTTGCAAAAAAACAGCATCAGAATGTAGCCATAGGAAGCAGTGAGCTTGAAAAATGCTCAGCAACATTTATTATGAAAACTTGATATGCCCCTATCTATCTAAACTACTATCTATGAGCCTCATTCCCACCTCTGAAAACTTTACCACCCCTGTGTAGTGCTTTACAATACTCTAAGGTTGACTTCGTGCTTAGCTATTAGCAGATTATGAAGCACATTATAAAAACAGTTTTATTCTTATATTAAGGGGTACTATATATTTGAGGCTTCTAAAGCAGTTCTGGATCCAGGTCTTAGGCTCCCAAGCAGGTGAGACTTCTCATACAAACACCCCGAGATTGTTTGGCCCTTAAACTGCAAGATAAATTTTATGTTAGGGAGATATTACTATAAATAGTTATTTAAGTTGTTGATAAAGACGTCAGTCTTAGGTTTCTGAAGAGCTATTACCTGGCTTGTGTACTATCTGAAAGCATTTATATGGGTCTTCCAGGAATTTTAAGGATTACAGTTACAAGAAAGTCATCTTGTTACCATGCCATTACATTTGGCAACTGATCACACTGTAATAAAACAAATGCTTGCACCTTCTAACAACTTTGAATTACTGTTCATATTTACTTATATGTTATTTCCACACTATCACCACTGCTGGGAACAAAAGGGACACTGAAACCAGTCCTGATAAGTCAGAAAAAACCTGCTTGTGCTAAGAAAGGTCTTCAATCTCATCTTAAAGTGTTATGGATAGGTTTCTCACCTCTACAGCGTGGGTGAGAAGAACATTTCCACACGGTTAATAATCTTTCTTTACAGCTTAAGAGACACTGAAGTTTAAGCCTTCTTTGATGGTTTCTAGAAGTTTAATCACAGTCAATTTATACCAACATGATCATTACAAACGTTTAGAGTTTTAGGCCTCTACTCTTATATTTGCATTCAAACTACATACAACAGCACAACTTAGTTTGAAGAGTTCATGAAAGACTCACCCGTTCAGCTTTCTTTAACCTTCATGGTTAGATATTCCATCTAGAATATCTAAGAACTTCCACATTTTTAGGTAGCTTTTAAAATTAGAATACCTGCATTTCAATTGGTAAAAGGCCCAAATCATTTAAGTTTTGAAAAACAGATATTACCATAGTAGTAGTAGTAACACAACAGCATATTCTGGACTAGACTGTCTTTCCATTTGGACATTGGCTTTAAATGCAGAATTCAGAGGTAACCAAAGTTGGAAAAATTAGAGAAAAAGAATTATTTCAGGAGAAGAAATGAAGCAATAGATGAACAGATTGAAGAACCTAGATACAGAGGCTGAAGTAGCCTTAGGTGGCAAGGATGTAATAGAAGGTTGAAATACAAGAGTTAGGTGCAGCAGCATTTACTTCAAAAGCTTTTGAATAAAGAATTAACAGCCAACGCTGAACTCACTAGGACTTGCACATAATCTAAGAGATCAAGCCAGAAAGACAGATGGCTGGTGAAAGAACTGACACTGCAAAAGCTAGAACATTCAGTAGAGAGGAAAAACAGAAGTGTTACCCAATGAAGGAACCGCTGCCAAGAGCCTAAATGAAGTGAGGGGAAGTGTGAGATTTGAACAGCTTCAGCACATCACATTTCTACAGAACTGCAGGTGATGTATGGGGCCCCAAGACTTTCAGCTAAGTATCACTGCAGAAGCAAAGGGACAATGGAAAGATTAAAAGGTCAAGTACTATCTTTTAGCTATTCACTTTTTTACCCCCCCAAGTAAATGATTTGAAAGTAAATGAGTACTGAAAATGCTCAGCAGATGTAGGCATTGAAGAGAAATCCATCACCTATAATTAATCTGTAAAATTTTAGCTCCTGTTTTAGTATGAAAAACTGGTGTCAGAAGCTAAATCTTTGAGAAAAAAATTGTATTTAAGAGAAACTTAAAGTCAGAGATACAGGAAATACTTTCTACAAGGCTTTTACTTTTCATAGCTATAGACCTGCTTTCAGGGAGTTTTCAGATATTCATTACCCTAAGGAGGGGAGAAAACACATGCATCTTCAGACTCACCTAGCATTTGGAGCTGTTTCCACAGGGTTTCAAATATTATTTTCAGTATCATTTAGCCATTTCCACATTTACCAAAAACCTCTGGAAATTTAGGCCATAAGCATTCTTGAGAATAAAGTAATTGAGATGGCAAGAAAGAAGGGGATGCAGAAGCAAGGAGTAAGAATTTAATTTTCCATGGAGAAGGAGCTATGTTGAAATATGAACATGATCTCAGGAAGTTTTGTTAGCACTTAATACCATTTTAAGAAAAGTTAGTTCTAACAAAATAGTATCCCTAAAAACATTTCTGTATTGACTACTAATCAGTCAGTTCACTTTACTTTGTAATTCTCCATTCCTGTTGAGGTACTGAGAACAGAAAAACTGCCCCTTTGAAAATCTGTGAAGCTGTTAATGAATCTAGAGTTAACTGCTAAACAAATACACTATAGTATATCCCATTTTCATTTAAAGTATTCACAGTGCAGGATAATAAACTTATCTAGTTAAAAGGAGTTTCCATTTTGAAGGCAACACTTTCAACATTTTAAGTGATGCAGAAATGCTACCATTACTGTAGAAAAGGGCTGTGAGAGACAAGCAGAATATTAAAAATTCTGTCAAGTTTATTACAAAATAAGATTCTTCCTGGCATTCCAATATTGTAAATTACTTTGCAAGGTACAGAAAAGTTTAACACATAGGCCAGAGAGTCTAATTAAATAACAGTATGGGAACGTGCCAAAAGATTATAGATCACAAATTAAGGCAAAAAGCCAACATGATTTTCAAGTTACCCATTCTAGACTCTTGAATACATTAAATAGGTTTAAGCAAAGTCCTAATGTAATAAGCATAAAAATCAACATTTGAATGAAAAAGTGCAACTCATAAAAACCAAATAGGCCTTTATTTCAGGAAATAAAGGCCAAAAGGCCTCTAGAAGATCATATAGAACTAAAAGAAGCCATTTTAAGGAGGATAGTATAGACCTTAGTTGGCTGAAAGTCATCTCTGACAACTACAGAAAACCAATACGAAGGAGAAACCACTTCCACCAAGGGGAAACGAGGCCTATTGATATATATTGTTTCTGAAATATATATATTATCAGAAATTAAAATGCAGTTTCATGTTCCCCCTCCTCCAGTCCACAAAGTTTTTCATCTTCTAGTCTTCTGTGGCAGCCCAGTTTTGCTAGAAAGTATCAGCCACAGGTAGCAACTGTGAGAGGACAGAAAGTCCACTCTGTTACAGAGATGCCAGAAGAGACTAAATAAGTGAAAATTATATACAAAGCAAAAAACCCCCTTTTTCATTAAGTAAAAAAAAATTGTTTTATCTGTCCAGCCTTCTATATTACAAAAAGAACAACCATCTGCCCTGTGCAACACAGGCACCTCCTTGTTCCACACTTCACCACCTCCAAGTTCAGGAACTGGTACAGAAAAACTAGCAGTTCACAAGCCAACCTTGTGGCTTCATTAAGGAAAAAAAATTCTTATCAACTAAGATCTCAAAATAGGTGTACTTCTTCCCTCAGTTTAGCACAGATGAAACATTGGGAGCTTGATACACAGTACTGGGAAGATATAGGAGAAATAAAACATGTGCCTCCTCACAAAGGCACTGACATTCCACTTTTGTCATTAACACTAGATACCTCCAAAATACAGCAATCAGAGGAGTAACACACAGCATGCACTTCACCTGGAGAGTTGTAAGAGCTGTTTCACCCATACCCAGGCTACGCAGATGGCCCAACGGGGAGACACCCCCACTGCTAAGGCTGCGCCCAGGCCCTCCCACTGCAGGCCATGCCCACTCCACCCAGCTAGTACAACCAAAAGCTGCCTTCTAACTCTGCTGGGGGCAGTCTTCAAAACACCCACCTCGACTGAAACACCTTTACTGGGGAGAAAACAGCTCGGCCAAGCTCCAGCCGGCTCTCGAGGACCAGGACAGACACTCCTCACAGGCCTCCCCCCACGCACAGCCACCATTTTGTTCCCGCCTCTCCCGCCTGGCCCTTAAATATCCCGTGAGTGCTGCTGATTGGTGGTTTCTTGCTGTGTCCCCGCCCTACTGCTGCCAGACACCCAATCAGAGTGTGGGCAGAGGCCTCTGCACAGCCACACCTGGGGGAGGCTGAGGGCGCCATTATGGAGCCGTTAGGGTGGTGCCGTTGTGTGGACGCGCTCCCTCCTCCCCAGCTGTAAGTCGGTAGGTTACTGCCAAAAACAGTGCTTTTTGTTGTTTGTTTTGTTTATTTTGGCTTTATTGGGCTGCTTTATCAGGCTTTAGTAGAAGAAGGAAAGGAAGAAAAGAGGGGAAAGAAGCTGTTTT